>JAFFST010050974.1:3595-16231 GCA_022414735.1 Noturus placidus | reverse complement strand
TTATTGCGCCGCGACCTCGTCTCCAAATCCTCACATTTATTCTGTAATTGATTCACGGTCTCAGTGAGAGACTCGATGGTAGACTTCATGTGTGCCATGTCATGAATGAGCGCGTGCTCGAGCCCTCCAGCCGAATCTTTCAGTGCTGAAATGGCGGCCTCGGTATCATCCCTATCTTTAACCTGGTGTGTTTTCACAGCCTGCAGCTCAAGCTGGATAGCAGACAGCGCTTCCCTGATAATCTCCCGGAGCTCCGTTTTCAAAATATCAGTGATATCTTTCCTCAATGTAGCCAGCAGCTCGAGCCTGAATGCAGCGAGATCAAAGTCACCGCTCGGCGACGCGGATTCAGGGGGAGAGGGGGACACGCTCACGGCGTGCGCACTCGGCCCCAGTCGTGTTTGAATGCGTCCTCGGGTTTTCGTATTCTTTCCAGACATTTTTACGTGACAAAAAATTCAAATTATAAGCAAAGATAAGGACTAAAATAAGTTAAAGTATATTATATGACCAAAAAGCGCAAATTAATTAAATTTTTAATCGAAATCAGCAGGAGCCTCCAACTTCACGTCCCACTCCGTTCGAACCCGAATTCGAACCTCAAAAAAATTTGACTATTTTAATTGACTACAGACTCAGCTGACAATTTTATATGGAATTTTCAAGAATACCCAGAATAACTTCTTTATCCCAGAACTACAAAGTCTCCTCCAAAAGTATTGGAACCACAAGGCCAATTTTTTGCTATACATTGAAGACATTTGGGTTTGAGATCAAAAGATGAATATGAGATGATGGATCAGAATTTAACAACATATAGTCTTCACAGGTGAATCACAGGACTCCAATGAAGAGTAGAAATTAAGAGCTATTCATTCTTTAAGCAATTAACAGGACACACTTGGGCAACAATAAATACCTGGCAGTCACATGCTCCATTATTTTTGATCACTTGAAAAATAGGTTGGTTCAAACAAAAAGTGTAATTTTAAGTTGTTCAACATATTTACATGTAAATATCAGGAAATTAAAGCTGAAATTATCTATAATCTCATTCATCTTTTGGGCAACCTTTAAAGAAAGCAAACTTGACTTCTGACCAACAACAATTAAGACAAGGGCGGCTGTGGCTCAGTCGGTAGAGCGGGTTGTCCACTAATCCACTAAGCGTAGGGTTGGTGGTTCGAATCCCGGCCCGGGTGATCCCATGCCGAAGACACTGAACCCTAAGTTGCCCCCAATGGCAAGCCTTGCATGCAGCTCTGCTACCATTGGTGTGTGAGTGTGTCTCATTAGTAAGTCGCTTGTAAATGTAAAAATGATATTTCTGTAAAGCTGCTTTGAGACAATGTACCATTGTAAAAAGCACTATATAAATTATTAAATTAAATTAAATTATTATCTTTTGATCTGATAACGAGATGTCTTTAGTGTACAGCCTTGTGGTTCCAATACTTTTAGAAGGGACTGATTATTGTATGGAGGAATAAAATAATGAACACGGAGGCGGAGCAACATCCTTAGCTGAGCAGGAAGGCAGATCGACGTCGTCAGCTGGGCAGGAAAGAAGATAGACGTCCTCAGCTGGGAAGAAAAGCAGAGCAACTTTCTCAGCAGAGCAGAGTGACGTCCTCAGTGGCATGGGAAAATGGAGTGATGTCCATATAAAACCCTGGCATAGTGGCATAAAAGGCAGAGTAGGGAAGCAAAGCGGAGGCCTTGGCTAAAATGGGGGAGGAACCTCCCCAGCTGTACAGGGGGGCTGAGTGCCATCCTCAGTCATGCAGAGAGGCTGAGCGTCATTTTCTATTGATTTTGCAGGTTGAACTTGGGTAGCAGTTTCAGCAGTCTCAGGTGTACGCAGAGCTTGGTTGGCCGTGTCGTCAGTCTTGAGCATGAGCAGAACTTGGTTGGCCATGTCAGCAGAACCAAGCATGAACAGAACTTGGTTGGCTGTTTCATTGCCCTCTGACAGGAACGTGGCTTGGTTAGCACTCTCTTCGACCTCAGACAGGAACCTGTCTCTGGCGACCCTCTCTACGACCTCAGACAGGCACCTGTCTTGGGAAGCCGTCTCTTCGACCTCAGATAGGAACGTGTCATGGGAGGCAGTTTCTTTGACCCCAGACAGGAACATGTCCTTTGACGACATCTCTTCAAACTCTGACTGGAACTTTTCCTGGGAGACCGTCTCTTCGACCTCAGACAAGCATCTGTCTCGGGAGGCCATCTCTTCGATTTTGGAGGCCGTCTTGTCGCACTATGACAGGAACATTTCCTGGGATGCCATCTGACAGGAATGTGGCTTGGGAGGCCGTCTCGTTGCCCTGTGACACGGACCTGTCTCGGGAAGACATCTCTAGGACCTCGGACAGGAACCAGTCTCTGGAGGCCGTCTCATCGACCTCGGACAGGAACGTGTCTTTGGAGGATCTCTATGACCTCGGACAGGAACGTGTCTGTCGAGGCAGTCTCTTTGACCTCGGACTGGAACATTTCCTGGGAGGCCGTCTCTTCAACCTCAGACAGGAATTTAACTTGGGAGGCGTCTCTTCACCCTCTGACAGGAACATGTCCGGGGAATCCGTCTCATCACCCTCTGACAGGAACATGGCTTGGGAGACAGTCTCCTCTCCCTCTGATACGGACCTGTTTCCGGAGGCCATCTCAACAACCTCGGACAAGAACATTTCCTGGGAGGCCATCTTTTCGACTGTGGACAGGAACATTTCCTGGGAGGCCGTCTCTTAGACCTCGGACAGGAACGTGTCTTGGGAGGCTGTCTTGTTGACCTCAGACAGGAATGCGTCTTTGGAGGATCTCTCTACGACCTCAAACAAGAATGTTTCTTGGAAGGCTAACTCTTTGACGTCGAACAGGAACGTGTGTCAGGAGGCCATCTCTTCAAGCTCGTACAAGAACGTGGCCCGGGAGGCCGACTCTTCGACCTCAGCCAGGAACTTGACAACAGCTTGACAGACCGTCATTTCGACCTCGGACAGAAACGTGTCCTGGGAGGCCATCTCGTCGACCTCGGACATGAACCTGTCTCGGCAGGCTGTCTCATTGATCTCAGACAAGAACCTGTCTCAGGAGGCCATCTCTTTGACCTCAGACAGGAACCGGTCCTTGGAGGCAGTCTCTTAGACCTTGGACAGGAACATGTTCTGGGAGGCTGTCACTTCGACCTTGGAGAGGAACTTTTCCTTGCAGGCCATTTCTTCGACCTCGGACGGAACGTGTCCCAGGAGGCTGTCTCTTCGACCTTGGACAGGACTGTGTCTCGTCAAACTGGGAGAGGATTCTGTCTCAGGGGCGGTCTCTTTGACCTCAGACAAGATCCTGTTGCAGGAGGCCATCTCATTGACGTCATACAGGAACATGTTCTGGGAGGCCATCTTGTCGACCTCGGAGAAGAACATTTTCTGAGAGGCCATCTCTTCAACTTTGGACAGGATCATGGCTTGGGAGGCTGTCTCGTCGACCTCAGACAGGAACCTATCATGGGAAACCATCTCATCGACCTCGGACAGCAATGTTTCCCGGTTGGCCATCTCTTCAACCTCAGATAGGAACGTGGCCCAGCAGACCGTCTCTTCAACCTCAGACAGGAACATTTCCTAGAAGGCCGTTTCTTCGACCTCGGACAGGAATGTGGCGCGGGAGGCCCTCTCTTTAACCTTGGACTGGTATGTGTCCTGGGATTGCATCAGTTCGACCTCAGACAGGAACGTGGCCCGGGAGGCCCTCTCTTCGACCTCGGACAGGAACGTGGCCTGGGAGGCGCTCTCTTTAACCTCAGACAGGAATGTGGCTCAGGAGGCCCTCTCTTTAACCTCGGACAGGTATATGTCCTGGGATTCCATTTCTTCGAACTCTGACAGGAAGGTGGCCCGGGAGGCCGTTTTTTGTTTTTTAATTTTTTTTTTACCTCGGACAGGAACTTTTCCCGGGAGGCTGTCTCATCAACCTTGGACCTGAACGTGTCTTGGGAGGCCTCTCTTCATCCTTGGACAGGTATCTGTCCTGGGATCCCATCTCTTTGACCTCGGACAGGAACGTGGCCCTCTTCGACCTCAGACTGGATCTTGATTTTATGCTGGAGTTCTGGAGATGACAGAATGAACCTCATGGGTCTCGTGCTGGGGCTCTGGGGAGAAGGTCACCACGTTGACCTCCAACTGGGGCTCTGGAACTGAGACTACCTTGTGGGTCTCAGGTTGTAGCACTGGATATCAGGTAGCCACATTGACCTCCGGCTGGAGCTTTGCGGGTGAAACCACCTTGTAGGTGGAGCTCTGAAGGGGAGGTCGTCTTGTAGTAGGTGATGAATGGCCTCGCAGGTTCATTAATGAGACTGGCCCTCCCCATAACCTCATCCAGTAAGTGGTAAGTGGTGCACTTACTGTATATAGCACTTTACACTGTGTTTCATTCACCCATTCACACACACACTCACACACCAATGGTAGCAGAGCTGCCATGCAAGGCGCTAACTTGCCATCAGGGGCAACTTGGGGTTCAGTGTCTTGCCAAAAAATCTCCAAGGATCACAGCTGGAGAATTAATTTAAGTCTTGGGGTCAGAAATTATTTGCATCTTGGGGTCAGAAAGTCTCCAAAACTACAATCTGAAGTCACCTAAGTCACCACAAGTTGTTTGGAAGGGTTTAAAAAAAGGCCTCTACTCTCATCCAAAAACGAGCTCAAGCATTTTCAGTTTGCCAGACACTACTGGAAAATGGGATCAAATGAGATCGGGTTCTATGGTCAGACGAAACCAAAATGTAGCCACATGGAAAAGTATCTCATACCCATGGTTAAATATGGTGGTGGCTCTTTAGGTTTTGGGACTGTTTATCTGCCAGAGGACCCGAACAATTTGTTAGGATACATGACAGCAGGGATTCTATCAAATATCAACAGATAATAAATGAAAACCTGACTGCCTCTGCCAGAAAGCTTAATATGGGCCACGGTTGGATCTTCCAGTTGCACAATGATCCAAAACATATGTGGCGTCAGAGGGTGGAGAGGGGAAGCAGAACAAACCTACATTATTGATCCTGCCGACTATGCTAGAATGTGGTTAGGGAGAAGCAGGATGAAATCTAAAAAGATGTAGTGGACTGTCACCCTGTTAAACAGGGAAATATTAATACTTATTTTTATTAATTAAATCACCCACAAGGCCACACAAATTGGTTTGTTTTGAAAGCCGAGGGCCAGAGCTGTGGATACCAAAATACAAAAGCTTTATTTAATACAATAATCCTGCAATAACTTTACTAGTAACATTAAAAGGCTGAAGATCTAGGCAGAAAATGCACACATAAACAACACTGCAACAAGGGAGGATGGATAGCTGCCTCTCTTGGGCCTGGGCTCCTGCAATAAAAAAAAAATTCTAAAACAGTACAAAACAAAAATAATGCCATTAATGATGCTTTTTTTGGAAGTAGTAGAGTGGAGCGAATGCTGGCACATTTGTGCTACCTCTTTTTCATCAGGTTGTTATCACTTATTTTGCTTAATGGATTTTATTTAACTAATTTAAACTTTAATACATTATTTAGTTTGATATTGGTTATCAGTCCTACTGTGTGGGGTTTGCGCATCTACGGCTTGCCATCGTGAGCTCGTTGCTCTTGCTTCCACGTGAATGGGGTTGGACACTGCCTTGTGTTGTGGCTTGGCTGTGTTCTCCATATCGCTCTGTGTCTGGATCTCGCCTTAGGTAACTTATCTTGGCTCTTACTGGCCACTGCCATGCAGATTTGTGTGTTATCCATTGTCATCTTCTTTTTAACTCTGACAGGGCTTTATGAAGAGAAGGTCCTTGGACATTTGAATGCCACCATGAGAAGGTACTCTTTCCCTGAACTCTTTTCATTGAACATTATCTCCCCCCCCCCCCCCCCCGTGTTCAAAGAACTTTAGAATTGCTTTGACTTTTGTGTCAGCCAAAATATTGTCAACACGTCAATGAACCACTGGAAGGCGAAGGGAGAACGTTGAGGGAATGGCATCTAACCTATTAGAAAAATGAATCATTTCCAGACAGTGAACAGCACCTAAACTTCCCAGGGAAAATCTGATATAGTCACAGCATACAGTAAATACATTTATCCACACTACTGTTTAAAAGTTTGAAATCATTTAGAAAATTTTCACATTTTCCATGAAACCCATATTTTCATTCATCCAATAATTGTGAAATGAATACAAAAGAGTCAATAAATCGACAGTTAGAAATAATTATTTATGATTGAAATAATTTAGTGCTTCAAATTTTGCTTTTATCAAAGAATCTTCTTTTTGCAGCAACTACTTCCTTGTAGATCTGCTTCAATTTCACTCCATGCCTCCTAAAGCACCTCCCACCAACTGGATTGGGTTGATGGCCACTTTTTTCACACCATCTGCTCAAGAATTAGCTTGATCAATTCAGCAGATCAATGCACTTGAGATCCGGTGACCGTGCTGGCCAATCCATTACAGAGAGAATTCCATTGACAGCTTCTTCCCTAAATAGGTTTTGCATACGTTGGAGCAGTGCCTTGGGTAATTGTCCTGTTTAAAATAAAATGGGCTCCAATCAAGCACTTTTACAGAATATGGCATGTTATTGTAAATAGAGTGATACACTTCCTTGTTCAAGATTCCTTTTCCCGTTTACATATTTACCACTTTACCAGCACCAAAGAACCCCAGACCATTACATTCCCTCATCTGTGATTGATATCGGTCATCAAGCACTCCTCCAACATCTTTAAATTTGCTCTGCACTTCACATATGTTCTTCTCAGTGATCCAAACACCTCACTTAGTGCACAGTTGTGCACCAGGACCTTATTTTTCTATCCTAGTTACAGCCCGTTTGTACTGTTCTGTGAATGAGTACAAACCTTTATAAAATAACTTCAGCATAACATAATTACACAAATGTTTTCTAATGATGAATTAACATTTTTACATGATAATTTAGAATTAGCTAATACAATGGAATTGGAACACAGGTGTGATGGTTGGCAAAAATGAGCTTTGGTATGCCTATGTAGATATTCCATTAAAACCAGCTGTTTCAAACTATAATCATTTACAACATTAACCACATCTAGACTGTATTTCTGTTCTAATGTTATTTTAATTAAAAAAAAAAAGTGATTTTCTTTTAAAAGCAAGGAAATGGAGTGATTCCAAATTTTTGTTTTGCATGGCAGTGTACATACCTTAGACAAATCATGATAACTGTTGAAAGCCAGTTTATTCTATGTATTTTTTTTTTTTTTAATTTAGAGATCATACATCACAGGCCTCTGACTCCATGCTAGAGCACTCGGGTGTTAAAGGCACCTGAAAAAGTAAATCTCAAATCTGTAACTATGCAATGTGAATTTGTTGTAGTTGTATGAAATTATTCTTTTCATTAAAGCTCTTCCCACACTGAGCACTCTTGCAGTTGTTTTCCTGTGTGAATGCGCTGATGTTTATGTAGATTACTATGGTAATTAAAGCTCTTCCCACACTCTGAGCATCGATACGGTTTTTCTCCTGTGTGAACACGCTGGTGTCTTTGTAGATCACACTGTTGATTAAAGCTCTTCCCACATTCTGAGCAGGGATACGGCTTTTCACCAGTGTGAATGCGCTGGTGTATTTGGAGTTCATTCCGTCGAATAAAGCTCTTCCCACACTCTGAGCAGTGATATGGTTTTTCTCCCGTGTGAATGCGCTGGTGTATTTGTAGTTCACTCCATCGAATAAAACTCTTACCGCATTCCGAGCAGTGATATGGCTTTTCTCCTGTATGAATGCGCTGATGTGTTTGTAGATGAGATTGTTGAATAAAGCTCTTCCCACACTCTGAGCAGTGATATGGTTTTTCTCCTGTGTGAATGCGCTGGTGTGTTTGTAGATTACTATGTTGATTAAAGCTCTTCCCACACTCTGAGCAGTGATATGGTTTTTCTCCTGTGTGAATGCGCTGGTGTTTTTGTAGATCACTCTGTTGATTAAAACTTTTCCCACAATCTGAGCAGTGATGTGGCTTGATTCCTGTGTGAATGCGCTGGTGTGATTGTAATTTACTCTTTTGATTAAAACTCTTCCCACACTGTGAGCAGTGATGCTGCTTTTCTCCTGTGTGAATGCGCTGGTGTTGTCTGACATTACGCCGGTGAGTAAAACTCTTCCCACACTGTGAGCAGGGATAGACTCCTTTCTGCATTTGTTGATTAGAGGAGTTACTGTTGGGTGTAACGGAGGCTGTTTGCTGAATATTGGAGCTTATTGCGGTGATCGTGTTCAGGTCTTTTAACTCTCCTGATTGTAGCAGTCTCTCATATTCCTCATAGTGGTATCTCCTGATGTGTTTGTGGAGGTCAATTTGAGATGTACAGGAAAGTGAACACTGAGAGCAGGAGAAGACTTGTACCTGGGCATCATCCATGTCTGGAGCGGAAAATGAACAGTATTAGTAACAAACTCATTGTGAAAATAGTTCAACTATTTTTTTGTAAAAAGGAATTAATGTAACCAAGGTTCTATAAATCACAAATGAGGCAATGACAAGTATAACTTCCGTTGAAGATGTACAAAGAATGGATAACCAAGTCACACATCACAAAACTAAAATGTATACATTAGAGGCAAGACATCCTCTCATAATCTTTTTTTGGTAGATTCTAAGGGATCCCAACAAGGCCATGAGAAAAAATAGGATTTATGTAGAGTAATGTGTAGGTTGAACAAAAGCTACATAGACGTACATCGTTAAAATTAGAGCTGGACTATATCACCAAAAATGTTATGAGGAGTCACAAAAATGATCACAATATAGAATCTCATAATACTAACAGCTTATAAAGAATATCTTTCAAAATAATGCAGACTGAGCAATTGTCCATTACCGTTTAAAAAAATATTCAGCAAAAAAATATTCAGCAATATTATTGCAAAATATTCAGAACATATATACACAATTAAATATTATATAAATCTACACTGAAGAATCCTCCTTTCTCCAATATATTTAGTGGTATCATATTTAGCCATGAAACAGATTGAGAGTTACAACATTACATGTGGAAAAAAAAAAAAATTGGGACAACCCCAGCCCCTTTTAAAAATAGTAAAAAAAAATCTTCTACTTTTGAACAACTTTCCTGCTTCTAACGATTTATTATTGTATTATGTTAACAGCTATAATCAGAGAATAGTGATCATTTGATGTTGTATGGATCATTTAATAGAAAATAAAGAATAGGTTGACCTTGTTTTATTTTTAAGCAAAAACCTTTAAATACATCAATGTGGCAGCAGGAGCATGGTCGAGCTTCAGATGTGGACAGAGAGGAGAGAGGCTGAACTGGGAGGGAATGCATAATGAATCTCACCTTTGTCTTATTACCACCAGTTTGCTTATACGTGTCAGTGCTTTAACTGCCATAACCAGAGACAGCAAGACAGCGATATAGCCGGCAGACCTTGTGATACGCACACACACGCATGCACGCCAAGAAGCGTAAACTTGAACCTGACTGAGTGAAAGCTGCGAGACTGGACAAAACTGTTTCCAGTCATTGTGCTGTTCTTGCTGAGTTTCTAAAAGAGCAAAGCACAGACTGAATAGACATGAGCCCGGAGCTCGGATAAAGTTCTGCCTGCCTACCACAACTTCATCCACACTCTCACACAACAGAGTTTTACAGTGTTGCCGAAACCAAGGAATTGACGAAGATTTAGAATCTTGAAATCAGAAGCCCGGAAACCATTTCCCACGTCCTCTGTCCTCCCCTGCCTCTCCAACGTATCCCCAAGCTACTTATTTTCTATCTCAGGTGGAATATTTCATGCCCACCAGAGCTGGGACAAAGCTCAGGCAGGTAAAATAAAGGTAAATGGCGCACTTATATGGCGCTTTTATCCAAAGTGCTTTACACTGAGTCTCATTCACCCATTCACACACCAATGGTAGCAGAGCTGCCATGCAAGGTGCTAGCTAGCCATCAGGGGCAACTTAGGGTTTAGCGTCTTGCCCAAGGACACTTCGGCATGTGGCGTCATCCGGGCCGGCGTCATCCGGGCCGCGAATCGAACCGCCAACCCTACGATTAGTGGACAACCCACTCTACCGACTGAGCCACAGCCGCCCTAGGTAAACATCCATCCATCCATCCATCTTCTACCGCTTACTCCTTTTCAGGGTCATGGGTATCCTGGAGCCTATCCCAGGGAGCATCGGGCACAAGGCGGGGTACACCCTGGAAAGGGTGCCAGTCCATCGCAGGGAACAATCACATACACACTCACACACCCATTCATACACTACAGACACTTTAGACATGCCAATCAGCCTACCATCTTTGGACTGGGGGAGGAAACCGGAGTACCCGGAGAAGATCTCCAACACACAGGGAGAACATGCAAACGCCGCACACACATGGCCCTGGCGGAACTCGAACCCCGGAAGTGTGAGGTGAATGTGCTAACCACTAAGCCACTGTGTGCCACTAAAGGTAAACATTTTTTTTTTAAATTGATGCATGCAACATGTGTCAAAAAAGTTGGGATATGGGCAATTTAGAACTAATAGTGATGTGATAAGTTGAAATAATTTAACGTGAAACAGGTTTGGCAATCATCTAATCACATTATATAAAGATGCTCCAAAAAAGGCCTAGCCCTTTAAGAGCAAGGATGGGTCGAGGCTCTCCAATCTGCCAACAGATGCATCAATGAATAATCCAACACTTGGAGAACAACTTTCCCCAAAGACAAATCAGTAGGATTCGGAGAATTTCACCTTCTACAGTGCACAATATAATTGAAAAATTCAAGGAATCCGGCCAGATCTCGGTGTGTAAAGGGTAAGGCTGAAAACCACTTCTGAATACGTGTGATTTTTGATCCCTCAATTCAATTCCATTTTATTTGTATAGCGCTTTTTACAATAGGCAGTGTCTCAAAGCAGCTTTACAGAAATATATAAACACGGTATACCGATATTAAAAGTGTGAATTTATCCCAATTGAGCAAGCCGGTGGCAAGGGAAAACTCCGTAAGATGTTAAGAGGAAGAAACCTTGGGAGGAACAAGACTCAGAAGGAAACCCATCCTCATCTGGGTAACAACAGATAGTGTGAAAAAGTTCATTATGGTTTTATATGAAGTCTGTTTGGCCTTAGAAGATGCCGTAGTCCAAGCAATCTGGAATTGGAGTAGATGAGAGTTCCATCCAGAGGTAGGACATCCGAAACGGATCAGGCATGTCCCTCAGATGTCACGGTCTTAAAAACTGTCATGAGTCTGTAATGGATATCCTGACATGGGCTCAGGAATACTTTGTTAAACCTTTGCCAGTCACCACCATACGGTGCTGCATCCAAAGCTGTACATCAACACTGCCAAGAATAGTATGGGTAACTTGCACATCTTTGAGGGCATGATTAATGCAGAAAGATATGAACACATTTTGGAGCAACATTTGATGATACCACAAGCTCATGTTACGCACCTGATGAAAAGTGGGTCACAGTGGGCTCAAAACCTAGCAAAAATTCTTAAGCACATCATCATAAAATGATTCATTGAAGTATGTTACCATACTAAACCAATAGAGCAAGTATCAAAAATGTTCTCAAACAAGTTAAAAGTATAAACACTGAAAGACAGTGGTGAAGACAGCTGAATAGCTGACATGACCCTCTACGTCACCACATATCACCTTCCTTACAAGCATGAGAACATGCCAGCTGTCTGACTGCCTCACAACTACCACTGTTGCTAAAGATCTTCTGAATGTGGAGGACACTTGATTTCAAACATGATACAGGAGGTCGTTCCTGATTGGGTGATCACATGACAATAAATGTTGATATTAATAAACTGTACAGTATAGCAAGAGTTTGAATGAGAATGAAAGTGTCAGTGTTACTCAACCCCAGTCTGTCCTTGTATGGACGTTATCTTCATCTTCAGACTCTTCCTCTTTTATATGTTTCCTTTCAAATCCTCCATTATTTTGGTCTACATCTTCCACAGAGTTTGATGTCCCAGCATCTGAAATTTCAAGATTTACATTTAAATACTGTCAACTCACGTAAAACTATAAAGAACAAGAGGGAAACCAGTGCAGAAGGACTGGTCCAGTCACAAATAAAGCCTAGTTAAGACTTAAAAAGATTATTTATGGGGTGTAACGATGCACGATTCAATTCAGTTCATGATATTGAGTTCATGTTCTGATATGGTCCGAATATTTTAAACAAAAAGCACAGAGGAGCTTGCAATTTCTTTAAATTACCCCAGATTTGGGCGAAGTCACATTATTTGATGTATTCACAATGCTCATTCAGCCAAAGCTCTCTTCTATTGAAAGCCGAACAGGAGTACAGCTAAAAGTTTCATTTACCAACAAGCATCACTGCGAAAGTGATACTTAACAATACTTAACAATTTTTTCTCTCCCTCTCTCCTTCTGCCGAGCTACACATGAGTTTATGGAGATGTTGGAGATCCTGGTCCTTTCTGCTCTCCGGACCTGCATGATCGGTCTCGGAGGTCCTACTCCTGGATGGAGCTCTCATCTACTCCAAATCCAGACTGCTGGGACAAAGGCTTTTCAAAGCCAAAC
>JAFFST010050973.1:57417-75101 GCA_022414735.1 Noturus placidus | reverse complement strand
GTAAGGGGGCAATCACTTTTTCACACAGGGCCATGATGGTTTGGATTTTTTTTCACCTTTAATAATAAACACCTTCATTTACAAATTGCATTTTGTGTTTACTTGTGTTGTCCTTGACTATTGTTTAAATTGGTTTGATGTTCCGAAACACTTAAGTGTGACAAACATGCAAAGGAACAGGAAATGAGGAAGGGGGCAAACACTTTTTCACACCACTGTAAAAAGCTGTGAAATTTATTCAACACTTTGAGCTCCAAAACCCCCTTTGAGATATAGATGTGCCAAATGCCATAAAAAAAAAGAAAAAGTAATATCTGAGATCACAAAATGTTCCTCACAATCAGCTGATCAGGTGGTGACGTGTTTGTGAGAGCAGCACTCTCTTTAGTAGTTAATATGATGTGAATTCTGCACTGTTGTTTTTTTGGAAATCTGGTCTCAGCCTAACGAGGACAGATGGCTCGAGTGGAGAACAGAGCACAGAGACAGACGCTCAGTGCCACACAAGAGAACAGACTGGACAAATACTAATTCAAAAGCTGGTCAGAGAGCACAAAGCGCTTTCCTTTTTGCCGTGACTTCTCCGAATAGTGTCTAAAAAACAGATTTTGCTGATTTGTCATCAAACGGTGACATTTCTGCAGCTTCCAGAGTGGCAAAGGATTTAGATTTGCAGCTTATTAATCCACCGAAGATCTCCCAATAATACATCTTAGGATAAAACAGCTTTCCGTCTAATCCGCCTGCCCCTAATCCTTTACACATTACACATGTATTCCTCCACATTCATGGCCTTCTGCTCCGTCACAAAACCCTCACACATTCCTGTCTAATTGCACATCAGTTACGCTATCAGACGTGTGATTAAATAAATTACAATCACTTCATGTAGGAAGTTAATGGATGGAAATGGATCGATTTATTTATTTATTTATTTCTTCATTGTGTGTAAAGAAACTGTTGTTGTGACAGCTCATTCACAGGGACTTGTACCACAGACCCCCCCATATGATCTAAGACTAATAATAAACAAATTCTTAAAAATGACCTAACAAAGAAAAACATATGTAGTGTAAGTATGTGTTTACTTAACTTTTTTATGGGAAGGAGTCTCCAGTGTCAGCACCACAGGAAAGTCGGTAACATGACAAGCTATATATGTTTCCATGGTTTCAGGTGACCATGCCCAGCTGAGCCTGAAGATCAGCTTCCTAGAGAGAGGCATCTATGAAATCCCGATCCACATCACCGACTCTGGCAACCTGCCCATGTCCAACACGTCCTACCTGCGTGTCAAGGTGTGTCAGTGTGATCAAAATGGAGACTGTACTGATCAGGAGTTCCTCGTGGCTGCCGGACTGGGCACAGGCGCCATCATCTCCATCCTGCTCTGCATCATCATCCTCCTCAGTGAGTGGAAAGACCTGGAGAGATCAGATCAGGCATATAATACATGATCGGGGTGTTACTTATTTACAGTAATGTCTTGAACATGATCACAGATGGCAGTATTATCATTAAAAAAAACCCAGCTGATTCATACAGCTTTAAAATTGTCACATAAGTGAACGTAATGGAGGTTTGTACGGATGCAAATTCAGATTAGAGATTTATTTATGTGGACAATGCCACGTATCATGACGGTCGGAGATATG
The DNA here is from genome assembly GCA_022414735.1 of Noturus placidus. Lineage (NCBI taxonomy): Eukaryota > Metazoa > Chordata > Actinopteri > Siluriformes > Ictaluridae > Noturus > Noturus placidus. Next base: position 73,446 of record JAFFST010050973.1, on the reverse strand, counting down.
GACGGATGCAAGTGCAGTTAGGAACATAACAAACGTAATCCAAAACGTAATCCAGGAACATACAAAGGTCAGGTGATCGGCAAACTGGCATAAACGGGTAATGCAGGAAACAAGGTCATGGTCACGGAAAACAGGGTCTATATACCAAACATGAGACATAAACTACGACTAGGAACTGGGAGTGGAGAAACCAGCATGAACTAAACAGACGAAACATGAAACATGACATGAACTATGACTATGGTTATCAATATCTAATCTATTCTAATCTAATGTTCCGCATTGTGTGCCGGGATGCACGCGGTATATATGCAGACATGATCAGCCTCTAAATTGCTAGCAGCTGAGGGTAATACAGACACACGTGAATACATAGCCAATGACAGAAATGGGGAGGAGGCATGACAGAAACATAAACAAAATGTGCGTGTCCAATTGTCAGCACTGGAAAAGCAGGTGCTCACATGCTCCACAGCGCGCTGCATAAAGAGGAAGTCGTGACAGACAAATCCACATCGTGACACAAAAGCGTGGTCAGAAACAGTCAACGATCTGCAAATAACAGGCAAGGTAAAAGCACGTAACGAGAAACACGAGTGAAGACAAAATGAGGAACAGGGTACAAACGCTTGGTACGATGATAACACTCAATACTTCACGACGTACAAGATAAATGAGGGGTTTAGATAACAAACGTAATCACGGGTGAAACACAAGACAGCTGAGACCAATGATAACACTATACAGGAAAAAAGCAATGAAAATATAGGGGCGGAGACAGGACATAGATCATAATAAAAGCACGTGTAGACAGTAAACAAAGTCAGTGTCACTGAAAAATGCACATTTGAGAAGTATGACTGGTAGAAACCTCAACAACAAATCCCTGCATTTGCATGCTGAAACTTGATTGGCTGTGACATTTTATGATGTAATAATACTAGCTACTATATCTATTAGGTATATATATATCTATTTAGGTACAAAAAAACACTCCATGAGTGATAAAGGAGTACATGCATTACAGATTTGTTAAAAAGTGTTTACCTTTTGAAACAGACCCGTTTATAAGTATGTGGATTATTACAGTATTGTTTTAAATAAAACAAAACAATACATAGTAGAGAAATGTGGAGTCCTGTGTTTTCTCTCTGATGTATTTGAGGCTTTTACTTGTTTACATGGCGTTAAGTGTGAAGGTAATGCACTCAACGTTTAACAACGCAGTGTTTATGCGAATCTGAACACAGGCATTGTTACATTACTGATGCTTGAGGTGAAGCCATGCAGTATGGTCAGGCCTTTATTCTGACCTTCTTATAAATATTTACAAAACACAAGTGTTTATCAAAATCTCTCTCTCCATCTCTCCCTCTTTATCTGTCTCTCTCTATCTGTCTCTCTCTCCCTCCCCATCTGTCTCCATCTCTCCTTCTCTCTCCATCTGTCCCTCTCTCTCCATCTCTCCCTCTTTATCTGTCTCCCTCTATCTGTCTCTCTCTCCCTCCCCATCTCTGTCTCTCTCTCCATCTCTCTCTCTCTCCATCTCTCCCTCTTTATCTGTCTCTCTCTATCTGTCTCTCTCTCTCCCTCCCCATCTCTGTGTCTCTCTCTCCATCTCTCCCTCTTTATCTGTTTCTCTCTATTTGTCTCTCTCCCTCCCCATCTCTGTCTCTCTCTCCATCTCTCCCTCTCTCCATTTATCCCTCTTTATCTGTCTCTCTCTATCTGTCTGTCTCTCCCTCTCTCCATCTCTCTCTTTATCTGTCTCTCTCTCCCTGTCTGTCTCTCTCTTTATCTATCTCTCTCTGTCTCTCTCTCTCTCTCTCTCTCTCTCTCTCTCTATCTCTGTCCATCTCTCTCTCTCCCTGTCTGTCTCTCTCTTGATCTATCTCTCTATCTCGCTCTCTCTCCATGTCTGTCTCTCTCTATCTCTCTCTCTCTCTATCTATCTATCTCCATCTCTCTCCCTGTCTGTCTGTATCTCTCTCTCTCTCTCTCTCTCTCTCTCTCTCTCTCTCTCTCTCTCTCTCTCTCTCTAGTCCTGGTCCTGTTGTTTGTAATGTGGATGAAGAGGAAGGATAAAGAGCGACAGGCCAAACAGTTGCTGATTGACCCTGAGGATGACGTCCGAGACAACATCCTTAAATACGACGAGGAAGGAGGTGGCGAGGAGGACCAGGTACACACACACACACACACACACACACACACAAACACACACACACACACACTCAATTAACCAATCAATCCTTTTCTTCTTCTTCTTTAAAAAAAAAAAACTTCTTTCTGAGCTTGATTCACAGTTCAACTCACACATGCACAAAAACAAACACACACACCTACAGAAGACACAGTACAAGTTTCACTTTTCCTCTACATATACACTCCAGATGCAGAGAGTGATTTCAGGAGCAAGCAGATAAAAGAACGCAGTGGCAAACACTTACAGATTTCCTGTCGTTTGAATGAATTTAGTGATTGTACATTTTCTGAGGTGTGGAGAGAAACTCATGGTGAAGGAAGATGTGTGTGTGTGTGTGTGTGTGCGTGCTGGAGGAAGAGCAGAGAAAGAACAAAACTAAAGAAATAAGAACATTTGCAGTGCCTGTCAGAGTCAGCAGTGCATTACATCTTTTTCCCTCTCCAGCTCTCTCTCTCCTCGCTGTCGTGCTGAGACTAGAAGTGAAGTTATAAAAAGGTTTTAGCAGATGGAGTGATTTTGAACATGCAGCACACTTAAAATAAATATTAAAATAAATAATGATAAAGCCACTGTGACGTTGAATTTATAACGAGTGATTTATGGATGGATGGATGGGTGGATGAGTTGATTGTAGTTAGATGGATGGAAGGATAAGTAAATATCTGTTTGAGTAGATGGATACTGTGAAGGATTGATGGGTGGGGGATGGATAGATGAGGTGATGGATGGATAGATGGATAGAGGTCATGATGAATAAATGGATGGATAGATTCATAGTCATCAGAATGGATGGAGGATGGGTGAATAGATTGATTATAATTCCTTAGATTTATATAGCGCTTTCCTAGACACTCAAAGCGCTTTGCATTGTGTGTGTGTGTGTGTGTGTGTGTGTGTGTGTGTGTGTTAGTTGCTTGGGGATCTCCTCAATACACCACCAGTGTGTAGCATCCACCTGGATGATGTGACGGCAGCTATATTGCACCAGAACTCTCACCACGCATCAGCTGTAAGTGGAGAGGAGAGAGTGATGTAGCCAATTCAGAGTTGGGGATTATTAGGGGGCCACATCAGAGAGGGGGAATTTCATCAGGACACCGAAGTTATACTACTCGTTACTAGAAGTGTCCTGGGATTTATAATTGCAACAGAGAGTCAGGACCTCAGTTTAAGGTCTCACCCGAAAGACGGTGCTGTTTGTAGATGATTAATAGATGCTGGGATGGTTGGAAGGATGGATGAAGGATGGATGCATTAAAGGATAATTAGATGTCAAGATGGATGGATGGATGGGTGGATGGGTACATAGTTGTCAGAATGGATAGAGGATAGTTGAATAGATTGCATAATAGATGCTAGGAGGGATGGATGGATAAATAGACTGATTAATAGATGCTGTGATGGATGGATAGATGGATGGATGGATGGATGGATGGATGGATGGATGGATGGATGGATGGATGGATGGATGGATGGATGGATGGATGGATGGATGGATGGATGGATGGATGGATGGATGGATGGATGGATGGATAATGGATGGATGGATAGATGGATAGATAGGTGGGTGCTGTGTTGGATGATGTGATTGTATTGGTGTTTGAAATGATCACCAGTTGAACGCATGGGTGAATTCCAGATTTGAGATGAGTGGATAGATAGTTGGACGAATGGGTAAACAGATGGTTAGAAGGCTTGATTGTAGGTGGATGGATGAAGGGCTGGTTGGAAAGATACAGTAGATAGACAGACGAATGGATGGTTGGATTGTACCTAAGCACAATTCCTAAGCTGGAACTGTGTGTAAAAGTGAGTGGAATGAACACACTGCATCTCAGATATCTGACATGAAGATATCTGACAGTTTAGCTGCTAATCCGATGCTGGCTGGTGCAGGAACACGGAGGTGGGGGCTTAGTGCTTAGATTTGTGAGTAGGTGAGTGTGGCTCAATCCACGCTGGGACATCAAACCACTGTGAGGGGTCACAGGGTTGGGATGAACCAAGTGAGGACATGACATGGAAGTGTTGAAAAGTGCTTCTAATGATGCTAGTGTTTAAAACATACAGTACATATATAAGCCTAGCATACTGTGTGTGTGAGAGTGGACTCGAGGACCAACATTACCTGCATTTTGTTTTTTTGTTCAACATAAAATTCGACGTTTAACTTAATCCTGATTTTTAACAGGATTAATTCAGTTCCGCTCCTCTTGTTTAAACCATGCTAATCCTATCGCAATAGCGATGTTAATGGGATTACAGTAAGTTTGTGGAGAGCTGAAGCTTTGGGCCTGAAGCACAATTAGCCTAGAGAAGCTAACTATGAGCATGTATGTGTGTGTAGGATTATGATCTGAGTCAGCTGCAGCAGCCGGACACTATGGATCCGGATTGTGTGAAGCCCGTCGGGATCCGCAGACTGGACGAGAGACCGCTTCACCCGGAGCCTCAGTACCCGGTCAGATCGGCTGCTCCACACCCCGGAGATATCGGAGACTTCATCAATGAGGTAACACATGCGCAGACATGCAAACACCTACGCATCTCTTTTTCTCAGTAATCCGTTTTAATTTATTTATTTATTTATTTATTTTTTTATAAATCTGTATTCTTGGGTTAATGAGGACCAGCCAGATGTTCTCAGAAGTTCAGGGACTCATAACCTTGTGGGGACATTTGGTGCCCCATCAAGATATAACACCATGACCACCACACACACACACACACACACACACAATTATATTATACTTGGTCATTTATTTATTGAGGAAAATGATCCAATATTACATATCTGTGAGAGGCAAAAGTAAATGAACCTCTTGGATTAGCATTTAATTTAAAGGTGATATTAGAGTCAGATGTTTTCAATCAATGGGATGATAATCAGGTGTGTGTGAGCGTTCTGTTTTATTTCAAGAACAGGGATCTATCAGAGTCTGATCTTCACAACACATGTTTATGGAAGTGTATCATGGTATGAATAAAGGAGATTTCTCAGAAAAAGAGTTGTTGATGCTCATCAGGCTGGAAAATGTTACAAAACTATCTCCAAAGAGTTTGGTCTCCACCAATCCACAGTCAGATAGATTGTGTACAGATGGAGGAAATTCAAGACCATTGTTACCGTCCCCAGGAGTGAAGACCAACAAACCACTCCAAGAGCAAGACGTGTAATAGTCCGCAAGGTCACAAAGGAACCTGGGGTAACTTCTAAGCAACTAAAGTCCTCTCTCACATTGGCTAATGTTAATGTTCATGAGTCCACCATCAGGAGAACACTGAACAACAATGGTGTGCATGGCACGGTTGCAAGGAGAAAGCCACTGCTCTCCATTAAGAACATTGCTGCCCTTCTGATGTTTGCTAAAGATCACGTGGACAAACCAGAAGGCTGTTGGTAAAATGTTTTGTGGATAGATGAGACCAAAATAGAACTTTTGATTTAAATGAGAAGGATTATGTTTGGAGAAAGGAAAACACTGCATTCCAGCATAAGAACCTTATCGCATCTGTGAAACATGGTGGTGGTAGTGTCAGGGTTTGGGCCTGTTTTGCTGCATCTGGGCCAGGACGACTTCATCACTGATGGAACAATGAATTGTGAATTATACCAGAGAATAATAAAGGAAAATGTCCGAACATGATGGAAGACAACGAGCCTAAACACGGGAGTCCTGACCTTAATCCAATAGAAATGTTGTGGAAGGACCTGAAGCAAGCAGTTCATGTGAGGAAACCCACTAACATCCCAGAGTTGAAGCTGTTCTGTACTGAGGAACGGGTTAAAACTGCTCCAAGCCGATGTGCAGGACTGATCAACACTTACCAGAGATATCTAGTTACAGTTATTGCTGCACAAGGGGGTCACACCAGATACTGAAAACAAAGGATCACATACTTTTCCCACTCACAGAAATGTAATATTGGATCATTCTCCCCAATAAATAAATGACCAAGTAGAATATTGCAAAGTGCATTATCTGTCCTTATTCTCTGCTCATATCATGTTCACGTAAACTGGAACTCAGACATTTACACACCTTGTTTTCCTACTCAGCATCAGAGGATGTTACTGTTTCAGTTCCAAGCCCTTTACTGGTTTAAAAAAATGCATTTTAGTTTATATTGTTTAACAATAAATGTATAATGTAAGTAACACAATTTATTGACGAGTTTATTTATTGTAATTAAATTACATAAATTTATAATGTAATGCGTTACATCACTGCGTTATCAGAAAAAGTCATTAGAATACAGTAATACTTTGTAACGCGTGAACTCTGCCCGCACACACACACACACACACACACACACACATTCTCAGGTGATATCAGAGATAGGTTTTGTTATGATACAATGACTATTTACTGATTCTCACAACACAATTATTATACAATTATTTGTTCTCCACATTGAGTCACTAAACACTCAGAAGCCAGCGGCACTTAGCCATAATTGCAGTCTCTTTATTTAGTTTCTTTTATTTTAGTTTTATTTTAATTTTGTTTTTCCAAGAATCATAGTTGAGGTTCATTGAAGGGAACTGAGTGTGAGCCAATCTGTAGTCACACACTAAAAAAAAAACAAGCAGGCATGTTTGAACCAGGAAACAGCGAAAGACATGACTTGGACTGAAAACCAGAAAACCGCAGCTGAGAGCCACAGAAAGCGTCGTTATTACCCATGAGGAAGTACATGAGCCGGGGACCTGAGTCACAATACCACGTGATAGGCATGTGATACCATGAACAGTTCACATTCTAACACTAGTGCTTGATGGCACCATTGTCAACATTGTGTTTGTTCAAGAGCTATGAGGAAAAGAAACATAAATTGATGAATTGTAAGTTTACAGGGAAACATGAATGGGTAATATATTTTAGATTCTGTGTGACCACTGGTCCAAATACAACTCCCATACTCAGAACCACACGATATAACGTTACTAAACAAGTACATATACACATCTTAGCAAATTAATAAGAAAGGAGTACAGATCCTAGATAGATAATAGCCATCCAGGGGCAGGAGTCCGAGAGAGAAATATGGGCCATGGTCTCCTGATGGAAGGGATGGCTTCTAGCCAGTAGCCAATCATGTGCATTCTTGAGTTCATGGTATGTGGAAGAGGGCAGATAGCACTTTTCTCAGAGTGTTCTCAGCTGCCATGTGCATGAGAAGCTGATTGAAATAGATGAGTTTTGGTTCTAGCCTTCTAATGAGACGAATGAGACAAAAAAAGACTAGACCTGCAAGCCAAACCTTTACTGGTTGGTCGTGTCTGGTATATGTCAAAACTCCAAGTGGTCACATGTTTACTTGAGGAGGACTGACCTTTCAAATGAGCAACCATGATATGTGAAGGTGCCTCAACTCACAACCGAAGCACTCTTTTACGACGTGTGATTCATGTCCATGGCAGCTTGACGTTCTGTCTTGTCTGTCTGAGAGAATTGAAGCTCATTCTCTTTTACGAGAATGATGGAAGCCCAGCAGTATGAGAGTAGACCGTATTTATACACCGCTCTCTGTTTTTACGACTAGTGCTGAGACACAGTTTGCGTTGACTTTTTCTACTCTTGCCTTATTTTACTGCCTTTCTTCCTCTTTTCTTTTTACTACCAAGGGGGTTTGCAGAGTGGAACCAGCCACTCTCTAGTCTATCCCTCTTTTTTGTTTCTTTCAAAAATGTTTTAAGTTAAGAAGGGCATCTTTCAATAGGTCTTTCAAGCGAGAATGTCTCTGAGTCAGTGGTGCTCATTTCAATCTGTGCCAGGTTGTTCACGTCTTTCTGTCTTCACAATTGTACGAACAAATCCACTTTGCCATTTTCGTTAAAGAAACTCTCTCCTAAGGCCCTGCAGGGACAGTTTGTTTCATTTTCTCCCTCTCTTTGCCCAGCTGGTACAGACGGCCTTGGCTTGATATATGGGAGCTTATTTATCTTATCCCTTCATCTTTGAAGTGCAGAGCACTTTGCTCAAGAACATCTCTCTTCCTCTAACTCTCTGGCTCTTGTGGTGAGGCAGGAATGAAGGGGGACATGTCTGCCGGTTGCTACGTCTCGCTGGCGATTTTCTCATTACCTGCCCAGCATGGTGGCTCCTTTCTAATTCCGCTTCTCCTCCCCGATCCAGAGGCCTGGCATGAAAGAAAGAATGGTTGGGTTTAGTAGACTTGGATAAGTATCCTCCCTCCTTGAACTTTTCTACATTTGACATTTTAATGGCACAATTATGTGACTTGTGATGGCGACTGGATGCACTACAATTCATTTACGGGCTTCACACCAACAGACATGAATAGCTATGCAATCACAACTTTTAATAATTTTCTTAATTATGTTGATTTTTCCCCACACTTTGATTTTGTTCTTTCGGCTGCTCCAGTTAGGGAGATCATTGGTCCACCATAGCAGATCATTTGATTTGGCACAGGTTTTATGCCAGATGCCCTTCCTGACGCAATCCTCCCAATTTATCTGGGTTTGGCACCGGCATTGAGTGCAACCCTGGAGTGGCTGGGTTGGTTCCCTGTATGGGAATTGAACCCAGAGAATGCAGGGTCCTTAGCCACTACACCATCAAGAACCTTCCCCAGGCCATGGCAGTGAGAGCACAGGGTCCTTAGCCACTTTTATTGGCAATTTTATCCTATAACATCGGGGGAAATGTCATCCCGGTGCCTTCACTGGGAAGATCTTTTGCATAACAGTCTGTAGAGTTCACACAGAGCTGTGTGAAAAACAAAACTAACAAAAAATCATCCAATGAGTTGCCGTTCTGCTGGAGGAGTCGCCTTGTTGAAGAGAGAAGTAGAGATGAGAATGGCCAGATTGGTTCGAGCTGACAGGAAGGTCAAATAACCACTCTTTACAAACGTAGTGAGCAGAAAAGTATCTCACAGCACGTCAGATCTTGCGGCAGATGAGCTACAACAGCAGAAGACTACATCAAGTGCCATACCTGTCAAGAACAGGAATTTGAGGCTATAGTGGACACAGGTTCAAGGTTGAAGAGAGGAAAGATAGGAAGTGTTCATGAATTATTTTAGCTTTTTTTATTGAGTTGGGGGGGGGGTTGCATTGGAAGGTCATTATATCTTTGATAATCTCCTATACTCATTTAAATCTCATTTACTTCAATCCCACCTAACTTGGCTTTTCCCCACCACAACAATTGATCATATCATTTAGCAAAAAATATTATTTTGCTTCACTATGCTCGGCAATATCATGACATAGTGGTGAAGGTTGTTTTTCAATCATTGCTAATAAACAAAAATAGAAGGCTTTATTTATATAGCACTTGTATATAAAGTTTCATGCTGAAGGTTGCTCTACAAATCTGAAGACACTAAAAACAAAAACAAAAAAAAAAGACACTTATTCAGAGCTTGGAGATTGTTGATGTAGCTGTAATTGTACGCTTGCAGCGTTACTGACGCATCAGTGGTGAGAGAACATGCTGCTCTTGGTTACATTTAGTCTTTCAAGGTACTCTTTCTTAGCCCAGGACAATGTTAAATAATGCTTTTGGTATTATCTTTTCGCCATAGTTGAATCCTGTTCTGGTCACAGTTCACCTCAGATCATTATTAGTTTCCATGCTGAGAAAGCTTCGTGTCTCGACCTTTCAATCTGCAAAGTGGAGGTCGGTTAAAATGAGCCGAGCAGACCCCTGGAGCACGGACGAGACGGCCATTTGTGCTTTTTCTCTCAGCTCCAGGATCGGGCTGTTTACAACAAGCTAATGAGACGATATTAAGGCTTGGGAGGTCACATCACGTAATGTCACAGGACCGATCGGCCATTTTGTCCGCATGAGTTGTTTGTTTATAACTAATGAGTAGATGAGTGTCAGACCTTATTTGAAATCAATTACTCACCTTTATAACTGTAGAGTTACCGTTGGGATAAATGCGGAACCCTGTGAAGGTCGTTGAATAATACAGGCAATTTGTTAGGTAGCTTTAGCTAGCTAGCATGTTTTAATGCTACGTAACTTTTCATGTCCAGACAGTAGGACAACTTTTCACCAATTTTACTCTTATGACATTACATTTCCAGGCGCTTTAATTTAATAATAATTTATATAGCGCTTTTTACAATGGTACATTGTCTCAAAGCAGCTTTACAGAAATATCATTTTTTACATTTACAAGCAACTTACTAATGAGAGCACATTCACACACCAATGGTAGCAGGGCTGCATGCAAGGTAGCTTGCCATCGGGGGCAACTTAGGGTTCAGTGTCTTGCCCAAGGACACTTCGGTATGGGATCACCCGGGCCGGGATTCGAACCACCAACCCCACGGTTAGTGGATTAGTTGACAACCCGCTCTCCCGACTGAGCCACAGCCGCCCCAAGCTGTCTGTTTTAAATTCTTTTTTCCCCATTGGCACGAAAGCCAGGGTTAAAACCTGTGCATGTATTTGTGCTGCTTTTGAAATAACGATGCATGCAGGATTCTGACCTCAAGGCCTTTTGTGCTCCAGTTAATACCACCAATTGAAATAAATAAATAAATTAATTAAATAATTAAAGCACATTCTCTGACGATTTTTTTCCAAATCGGGTCCTCTCAAGCAAATAACAAATCGGAAATTACAGTGATACTCTTGGGCTTCAGCTTTACAGCTAATTCTGAATAACACTTTATTTTAGTACATAGCGTGGAGAGGGTAGTGGTGGTGGTGTGGGGGGGGTGGGGGGTTGATTGGGAAGGCTAGGGGGAGCAACACGGCCTGCTGATGACCTGTCCTCCCCACACGTCATGTTACACTCCAGACAAAGTTGTGATAGTGCTCAGTATGTAAAGTCTGTCAACTAAAACTCACACTAAACATGACATTGGATGGAATTTAGGAGGAAGTTGAGACTTGACTAGAGTTTTTATGACTCAGGTTTAATGAGAAGCAACGACTTCCTGCTTTCATCCTTATGCTTGCAATCCGTTACATCGGAAGTGTATCTAATAGTAATATACGTTACTTAAGCGGTTAAAGTGAAATCTGAGACATTTACTGTAGAAGCGTAACAGATATTTAACCGTAGGTCTTTTTTTAACAATATTATTATGATGCTAGGGCGCACGGTAACTCTACTCATATACACAAGAACTTTCAGAACAATACACATCTGACCCAAGGTGAAAAAGTTGCGAGAAGGAATGAACAGATGAATTATTTGTGAGAGTTTTTGTATTATTATTATTTTTGGGCTGAAGTCGTTTTATTTTGTTTGGTCTGTGCAGGGTCTGAAAGCGGCGGACGGCGACCCGACGGCTCCACCATACGACTCGCTGCTCGTGTTCGACTACGAGGGCAGCGGCTCGACGGCCGGCTCGCTCAGCTCCATCAGCTCGTCCAGCAGCGGTGGAGACCAGGATTACGATTATCTCAACGACTGGGGCCCGCGATTCCGCAAACTCGCTGACATGTACGGTGGCTCAGACGAGTGAGGCGGAGCCAAAACGATGGAGATAACACACACATGCCTGGCTTTTCTCTACCCCCACCCCCATTCTGACTGATGGATGAGGACTTGAGCTTCTGTCAACCGATTTTCCCCTTGAGAACAGACGGATTTAAGCAGAAAACTAAAATGTATTATGAAAAAAAAATAAACAAAATCCTAGGCTCAGTGTTGTAGTGTAGGCAGATTTATGCTTGTTGAAGGCTTTTGGCACTGAAGATGATTTGGAGATGAGTGGAAGGCGAGACTAGGAAGAGAAGAAGAGATGACGTCACTGTTTTTTGGATTGTAGGCTACCATAAGCGCTCAGTTACACTGACTTGAATTTTACAGTACAGAAGCACTGGGATTTAACGTGCCTTTTTGTACATTTTTTTTTTTTTTTGATCTGAAGGATTAGTTTGTAGTATGTTCAAGGCTTTAATAGTACTGACATTCGGAGTAAGTTTCAAGACAAAAAAAGTGTTAATTTCTGATCTGCTTCATGTTTGTTACCATCTACAAAAGCCTCGTTATTTAACGAATTCATGAAGATATCAACAAAGAAAGATCAGTGTACAGTAAAAATGTCAATTGTGTTTATTTTATTTTTTTTTCCATTGAAAGTCACATATGCAGATGGTTGCAGATGAAGGGAGTTGACAAGAAAAAGTTTTAATTTTCTTTCTGAAGTGGTATTACATTTTACAAAAAAAAAAAAATAATAATAAAAATAGGCAGCAGTTTCCTTTCTGCTCTTATTCATGTGCACTTCATTCGCCGCCATCTGATGCCCTCAGTTTTTACTCTACTGTAAAAAATGTGTGTACATATTTCTTTTATTTCTTCTTCTTTTACTTTCGATGTAGTCGATAAAGAAGTGCAAAAAATGGTTTCAATCTTGTAAATGTAAAAAAAAAAAAAAGAAAAGAAAATCGGGTTAAGACATTGTTTTTTTTTTGCATGTTTTTATCTTTTCACAACAATGGTTTAAAAAAAAAAAAAAACAAACAAACAAAAAAAAAAACAAAAGGACCTCTTTCCAAAATGTATGTATGGAGTGCTAAAACGATTTCAGCTGATGCAAGATATGTGGAAGGTACAATATTTTTTTTTTTTGTAAGAAAAAAAAATTAATAAAGAGTCAAAAAAATGAATAATGGTAAGAAAGTTACTCCACAAATAAAGAAAAGAATCAAAATCAGGACAAAATGAGTAACATTATCAGCACAAGTGTTAAATTTATACCAAAAAGAGACGAAGGTGATGGTGAGGTTGGGAAGGGAGGGTGTGGGGGTTTGATGTGGGGGTTGGTGGAGTCGGGGAAGGGGAAAGGGCGGTGATTGTTGCTGGTTTTAATCAGATTTAAGAGCCGGAAAAGTTTCTGACACACACACACACTTTGTGGATAATCTTATGTACTGGAATTCCAATTATTCACCCCGAAACACCTGAATAAAAAGGCTAATTTTGGAGCTAAATGCTTTGTTTTGTTCGTTCCCGTGTTTTCTGCTTCGTACATCAAGCGTCAAGCCTCAATGCAGAGGTCTGACACTGGAGACTCCTTCCATAAATGCTTCAGCAAACTTCAACGTCGCACAATTCTAATATAAACCTGTTATTTGAATTATAGAACAGAACTACAGCCAGTGCTGCCGTTATGGAAAAACCATCCACAGCTTCTATCCAACCAACTCTGAGAATTCAACAAACGCCGTGGTATACTAAATGATTCACACGGATAAATTGCAAACATTACTAGAAATAAGGGTTTGGTTTGGCCACAGGATTTCTCACACACTGCAGATTTATCAGTCATAAACTACTCACTGGGGAATTCTGGGAAAACTTGACTCATGTTTTGTTTTAGGAAGCCATGGGGGTTCTTTTTATTTTAGGGTTCTCAGGGTTAAATTGCTCCAAAGGACTCGATCGTCGTCTTCGTTTTATCATTTTGGTCTGTGACTCAGACCTCGAAAAACTCAGGGTCATGGAAACTGCTGTTCTTACGGACCTTTTGTTCACAGCGTGTACCGCCCGAGGCCTCTGACTCATGGGTTACAGGGATCCTCTTAGATCTGAGCTGGAAATTACAAACGCAGTCATCAAGAGGGAGCTGTAACCAACAAGAAAAGAGTCTGTTCAAATAACGGTGTACGGCAGCTGGTGTCTTCTAGATCCGACGTGCTTAAAAGCCATGTGTAAGACTCCAAAACACAAGAAAGCGCTATGTATAAATCTGAGTCATACAGTATTCTCTGTAAGGGCTGAAACTAGCCACTGGAGCAAATGTCATTTTATTTTTCAGGAAAATAAATATTTTACCACTTGTCCCCTTCAGTTCATCTGATTGGTCAGGTTTATCCTATAATGAAACACTTCTATCCTGATGAAACCTATCTATCGTGGTCTCTTCCAAGGTGCCACGGTGCCTTGAAGCTGTTCTGGAAGTGCCTCATGGCTCAACACCTTATAAATACACTTTATATAGTTTTTTTTTTTTTTCCATTGATCTATCTTAGTAAAGCACTATTCTCACCCACTAGTACTAGCTAGCTCTAGCAAAAAGATTAATATCTGTATATTTTCGAATTACTAAACACGCTTGAATGAGACGCAGACTGCCAACTTTAGAAAAACAATGATTGCCAACTCAAGGAAACAAACAATCAAACAAAAAATGCAAATAAATAATGTACTTATCTTATATATACAGTGCAAACGTTTGGATGGGTTTTTAGTGAGGAAAAAATATCCAAGATGTTGATATTTGACAATGTGGGTGTATCGTACAACAAGTCTACAAATCAAATCATGGCCCAAATAAAAGACGTCATGATCTAGTAGAAAGATTAATCTAAACTTCTTAGAAGTTCAGCAACAACACAATGAATTGAAATGGATTCAGGTTCTAAAGGCCACACTGGTTGAGGGCTGACCACGGCGCTCAATGGATCTTTACCATTTACATTACATTTATTCATTTAGCAGACGCTTTTATCCAAAGCGACTTACAAATGAGACACACTCACACACCAATGGTAGCAGAGCTGCATGCAAGGTGCTAGCTTGCCATCGGGGGCAACTTAGGGTTCAGTGTCTTGCCCAAGGACACTTCGGCATGGGATCACCCGGGCCGGGATTCGAACCACCAACCCTACGATTAGTGGATTAGTGGACAACCCGCTCTACCGACTGAGCCACAGCCGCCCCAATATGCAACAAACTCATTTATACATTAATTATTACTATTCTGTTTAGCCGTGAAGGCTTTTGTGTAGGCAGAGTCTGTCAGAATAAATAATAGAAGAGATTTAGCCTTCCACAGGGAGACAAACACTGGCATTGAAGTCATAACTCAGTGAAATAAAACTGTATGGAGAAAAACACATCCGTATAAAACTTCCGGGTGTAATAAATTGACACAGCACAATGACACGCAATCATCTAGAGTCAGATGGCCATTTGAACAGGATAAAATGGGCTAACAAAGATAAAAAGACATCAATATGAGACTATATCAGACACTTTGCTTTGAACAAATGCTTTAAAAATGGATTATTTTGGGCTTTTGTGAAAACCAAGCGCAACAGCACCACCAATGGTCATTAGGAAAATACACAATGATAGGATGAAGTGAGGCTGGGGCTGATTTGGTTCTAGCCCAGACTGTAGCTTCATACACCATTTGTTTCAGGTGATTGCGTAGTAATCACAAATGAAGCAGGATTCGCTTCCCTTACAGGAGAAAGCTGTAGATTATGGAGACCTTGAAGAATGAGCTTTTTTAAAGGAAGTTTACTCTCCGTGCGTTTAGCAACTTAACCTGCTACAGTAATTAAAATATTAGTATTGAATTCTCTCATTCACTCAGCAGGGCCGGCTTACAGATTGGTGATATTATTCCTCCATGTTTAGGCTTTTTAAATCAACGTCAATCTGTTATGTAAACGTCATGCATTTAAGAACTGCCTAATTTCCATGTTTTACTTCTATTTCTGTTGGGAAATAACCTTTATATTGGCTACGGGACAATGATGTTATATAACATATACATATACATATACACAATACATATATATATATATACAGTGGTGTGAAAAAGTGTTTGCCCCCTTCCTCATTTCCTGTTCCTTTGCATGTTTGTCACACTTAAGTGTTTCGGAAGGTTAAGGTTTTCGAGCATGAACGGCCTTTTTAAGGTCATACCACAACATCTCGCATAGATTTTAAAATACTATTATTAACCTATAAAGCACTAAAAGGTCTCGTACCACAGTACTTAAGCGATCTTTTGGTCGTCTATGATCCGCCACGCCCACTTAGATCCACAGATGCAGGCTATTTGATGTACCGCGAATAGT
>JAFFST010050973.1:26011-36117 GCA_022414735.1 Noturus placidus | reverse complement strand
CCCCCCCCCCCTACTAGGGTTGATTCCTAGTCAAACCACTGAGTTCATATCATTTGTATTATAAAGAAAACATAATGGTGGAATTTCCTTATCTTGTCTTCCAGTGAGTGCATTCCCTGAGATCCTTTCCACAAACGGGGTTTTCGAGCCTTGAATTTGATCTCGTCGAGGACGAGACCTCGGAAAACAGAAAACAGATGTGTGTACAATTCAAACATCTCCTTTTACTCAGCTTTCCTTCAAACTGAATTATTGGGGGAGGTAGAACTCCAGCCGCCTCGGGTTATCCTCCAGCTGCAGTAACACTGATACGCATCCAGGCCGCTCACGGGAGCTGAGGCGATAATGTTATCACGATGTGCCTGCGACTTCTGGCAGGAGACTGATCGATTGGATGCACATTTCTGAGTTGAACCCTGACCTGTCGTGTCCGTATTGCATGGCAAGATCTTTTCTGGGAAACCCTATGTCGGACTTGACTTTAGAACAATAATTGAATGATTTTAGGAATATAGTAGACAAGAATCAGCTTCAAATGACTCCAGTGTTCCATACACCATTATCCTGGTTTTTATTCCTTCATTAGCCGAAGTGTTGCTCCTGACGATCCAAAATGACTGGCAGTGACAGATGCAGGACATCTCAGGCATTACTGTATGAACTTCCTACACAAAAAATCTAATCCTGTCTGTCAGACATATTGTAAACTTTAAAAAAAAAATACAAATGCAGAACACTATTAAAAAAGATGTTTGTTAAAAAATAACAATAAACATTTAGTTTGAACCATTTCTTTCATGCATAGGGTCCACTCAAGGTCAGCGGATTAAGACTCTTTTGAAAATTTAAAAAGTTAAAAAAAAAAAAATTCAAAATCCCCGATCACTTCAGAACTTCTGTAGCGCTCTTGACTATTTATTGTCTTCAATCTTTAGTAAAACAAATAAACAACAACAACAACAAAATCAAAGTAAAAAAACGACTTTGTATCAAACTCCACTGAACAAATTTTTTTTTTTAGATTTTTAAAAATGATTTTTTCTATGTTTTTAAACTAGTGTTTTGTAGCATATACTGTATATTGTAGTATATCAAGCCGGCTTTTTGTTTTTGTACGTTTTGTGTTTTTATTTGTGTATTTTTTTTCTCTTGGTATTTTCTTATTGAGTAAAGTGCCTTGGGAAGCTGCTTTAAAGGCACTATATTATTATTATCCATCCATCCTCAACCGCTTATTCCTTTATCAGGGTCACGGGGAACCTGGAGCCTATCCCAGAAGACATCGGGCACAAGGCAGGGTACACCCTGGACAGGGTGCCAGTCCATCGCAGGGCACAATCACATCCACACTCACATTCACACACTACGGACACTTTAGACACGCCAATCAGACTACCCTGCATGTCTTTGGACTGGGGGAGGAAACCCCTGACGCACGGGAAGAACATGCAAACTCCGCAGACACATGTCCCCGGCGGGACTCGAACCCCCGACGATGTAGGTCTGAGGCGGACGTGCTAACCACTAAGCCACCGTGCGTATTATTATTATTATTATTATTATTATTTTTATTTATTTTATTTTTTTTATTATAATTTTTTTTTTGGATACAGTAAGATTTATTTATTTTATATATTTCAAGCATACTGTTTAGCCTGTTGGACTCCTAGACAAGCCGTTTACTTTTTAATTCAATCAAAATTCGTTTAGTACTCCATTTGAAGTTTTTTTTTTTTTTTTTATGCGTATAAACAAAATATGGTTTAAAGCATTAAAAAAAAAAAAAAAACATGTTCTGTAATATTTTACACCTAATAAATGTTAGTGAATAATCTTACACTGGAAGTATTTTTCAGAGGTAAATTTTGTCCTGCTTCAGTTTGCATACCATAAAACCATCCAAACATGTGGCTATATATTTTTTTAAATAATTAATGCATGCAAGGGATAAATTCTAGACCTACACTCAAAAGTGTATGTGTGTGTGTGTGTGTGTGTGTGTATTTATTTATACATGTGTGTGACCACAAATGATGGTGTGGAGTAGGTGTGAAAATAAGAGAGAAAGAGTGAGCGAGAGAGAGAGAGAGAGAGAGAGATAGGGGGGGGCAAGAGAGGGCAAGAGAGGGGACGAGAGAGAGCGAGAGGGCGAGATAGAGAGAGAGAGAGAGAGAGGGCGAGAGAGTGCGAGAGGGCGAGATAGAGAGAGAGAGAGAGAGAGAGAGAGAGAGAGAGAGCGAGAGGGCGAGATAGAGAGAGTGAGAGGGCGAGAGAGAGAGGGGGAAAGAGGACGAGAGAGAGCGAGAGGGCGAGATAGAGAGAGAGAGAGAGAGAGAGAGAGAGAGAGAGAGAGAGGGAGAGGGAGAGCGAGAGGGTGAGATAGAGAGAGAGGGGGCGAGAGAAAGAGAGAGAGAGAGCAAGAGAGAGAGGGAGAGGGAGAGAGAGTGCGAGAGGGCGAGATAGAGAGAGAGAGAGAGAGAGAGAGGGAGAGGGAGAGAGAGAGAGAGAGACAGACATTCTCCCCAGGCATTGCAGGAAAAATAGCCTGCACTTTTACGCTTAATAGCTCTCACTTTTTCAAGAACGTTTCCATTTTAGCTCATGACTGCAGGCCGGGCATTATGCGTTAATCAACAACTGCTCGGAAGGAAATGAGCTCCAGTGACTACGTTCTTTTTCGGGGTGAATTGTATCACTGATATTTGGCATTGCTGGCTACTTTTTCCTCGCTCTCCCTCTACATACACATACGCCTGCAGTATTATTTTGTCCTTCTGCTTTCAGCTGGAAAAGAAACTGGTGGTGAAGAAAAAGAAAGAAAAGCAAAGCAGAGCTCCTCTGGCTCACTGGAGCCTTGCTCAGAATTAAATAGCTAATGTTTAATAGGAGCCAATGGAATGGGAGTCCTGTGGGGATGGCAGACGCACTCGGAGAGCCAGTGCACTTGGTTTGCGTATGTCAGCAACGTTGGCGGTTGTCTCTGATTGATTCGCAGTGAGATTGACACGGCTGTCTTATGGAGCCAGCAGTTCCTATTGCCCTTTGTCCTCTACGAAAATGATCTGCTTTTCTGTGTATGCTGAATCTGTGTGAGAGAGAGACGGAAAGGGAGATGAGATGTTGCAACTGAAATTGAATACTACATGGTAGACATGGTAGAAGAAAATACTCTCTAGTCTCAGGTAAAAAGTATCAAAGTACCACTGTTTCTCGCTGGGCTGGTTAAAATTATAATAATAATTTTGGCAACCAAAAGTTACATGGGAAAGTTTCATCTGTTCAGAGTTGGAATAAATGAAGTAGTTTATACTTTATGGCTGTCCATCCATCCATCCATCCATCCATCCATCCATCCACCCATCCATCCACCCATCGATCCATCCATCCATCCACCCATCCATCCATCCACCCACCCATCCACCCATCCATACTGCTTTTTCTACTCAGAGTCATGGGGATCCTGGAACCTATCCTACGGAACTCTGAGCACAAGGACAGGGTGGACAGGGTGCTAGTCCAACGCAGTTCACCATCACACACCTTCCCACATTACAGACCGTTTGGAAATGCCAATCAGCCTGTCTTTGGACTGGGGGAGGAAACCAGACTAAACAGAGGAAACCCCTAAAGCATGAAGAGAGCATGCAAACATTGGGATCTGTACCCCCAACACCAGTGGTGCGATGCAAACATGCTAACCACCAAGACGTTATGGCTGTATATTATCAGTCCGTACAGGATTTCGCTAAGGTTATTTTTTGTGATTAGCAAAATTGCAATTGCACTAAATAGTTTTGCACGGAATTTTTTCGCAGCGATGTCTGTTGGTAAACGAGACCTTTGTAGCTGTACTCATGTTTGATGCACGTGACACGAAGAGGGCTTCGGCTGAGTGCACATTGTGATGACGTCACGTGATACATCTTAGCCAGAATCAGGGGAAAATACACGGTAAACCTGGAAAAATTGCAAGCTCCTCCAAATATTGCGAATTCTCCTTGATTTCGCGTTCATTTCTACAATCGCAAAAATCCTGGAGAGACTGAATCATTTCAGTCGAATTGGTTACGTTTCGTTTCAGTGTTGCTTCACGTCATAAATGGACTAGCACCACAAACCCTGAACAGATAAGACGTCCATTTTGTGTTGGACACGGTGAGAATAAACGAATAGTTCTCTCTTCACTTGTCTATAAACATTTTGTTTTCATCATTAAACTTTAAGGCCATATACTGTAGTATATCCTTACCGACTAAACTGTTTCATGGTAATGGGGTGTTTTTTGTGTTCAAGAACTAATCTGAGTTAGTACCAAATAGAACAGGCGAGTGCTATTGCATCATAAAATCTAAGAGCCAATCACGTTTCTGTATGCAAATACATGAGATGCAACACAAGAGGGTAGGTTTGTTTTCAATTTGCTAAAAATACAGGAGATGGTAAGTAAAATGAAAATCATATGAAGGTTATGAGAACTTGTAACACCGTCGTAATCTAATGTTTATGATGGAATTGATAAGGGCGGCTGTGGCTCAGTCGGTAGAGCGGGTTGTCCACTAATCCAGTAATCGTGGGGTTGGCGGTTCGAATCCCGGCCCGGGTGATCCCATGCTGAAGTGTCCTTGGGCAAGACACTGAACCCTAAGTTGCCCCCGATGGCAAGCTAGCACCTTGCATGCAGCTCTGCTACCATTGGTGTGTGAGTGTGCTCTCATTTGTAAGTCGCTTTGGATAAAAGCGTCTGCTAAATGAATACATGTAAATGTTATGATGTAATCTCTCTAGCCCTGAATCCAGTCTCGGTTCCGATGAGATGCCTTCAGTTAAATAATTCCCATAAATGCATGTGATTAGTGTCAATACAAGATCTGCTACAGAAGCTACAATGGTTCATGCTTAGAAAACTAGTCCTGCTGAACTACAGACAGTTTGTCTTTTCCCAATGTGAATTGATTCTGCTACAGTTCTTTCCCCAAGAACTAATTTTTGTAACTTAAAAATAGTTTACAACCCCTGTGCTCGTGTGTGCAGAGTATAAGCATCGCCTGTGAATGCATTTGGGAATAACTAACGATCCTTATCAATTCAATCATGTATACCACACTTCAGGAGTTGAGAAAACTCCAGAACTGGAGTTGACAATAGTTGTCTTCAATCCTGTGGCTATACTGAATATCGATGCAGCTATGATTTGGTCGTAGGCATGAGTCCATACGATGCGTACCAAAGCTAATCACAGCCATGCAGATATTCAGTACACATTTTACATTGAAACTGATTCATTTAGCAGTTGCTTTTATCCAAAGCGACTTACAAAAGAAGAAATAAAAGCAAAGCGATATATCAAGCGGAGAACAATAAACAAGTACAGAGAACAATACAAGTAACAGCACAATCCCAAGTGTCTCATTGCTTTTATGCAACAGCTTTAAAAAAAAAAAAAAAAACAACTGTTGTTATTTTATTTTATTTTTATTTTTGTTTATTTTTCTGCGTCTAGACCTACGCTCACTTTACAGCACATTCGGAGAGATGGCTAGCTAGCGTGAATTGATATGTACACTCCTGTTAATAGTGTTTCAGGTAAAATTGCCTTCCCTTCTTCCTTCTCATCGTCATTTCACACGCTTTTACACTTTAAATCAAACGTTTTAATCAGGAAACCTTAAAATAGGGCGGCTGTGTCTCAGTCGGTAGAGCGGGTTGTCCACTAATCCACTAATCGTAGGGTTGGCGGTTCGAATCCCGGCCCGGGTGATCCCATGCTGAAGTGTCCTTGGGCAAGACACTGAACCATAAGTTGCCCCCGATGGAAAGCTAGCACCTTGCATGGCAGCTCTGCTACCATTGGTGTGTGAGTGTGTCTCATTAGTAAGTCGCTTTTGATAAAAGCGTCTAATAAATGAATAAATGTAAAATCATTTGTAAAAGTGTCACGTCAAATTTTCTGTGATGGACACGGACGTGATACACAGAGTGAAACGTCCCAGTGCGGTTATACTAAATATCCGCTCGATATAACTCGACCAATCAAATTAGTAGTTTTACAACTACCTGTTGTATAAGCATACTTTAACTACCTCTGATACTTAATACCATTTTGATTGGCATAATTTAGATGCAAGTGAGCATGGAATTTCAACATAAAACTTTCGACGTCCATGCTATCAAAACTCATGAACAAGTAATTACAGATAGTATGATGTGAAATGGTTCTGGTGTAGTATTTGTAGGACATCATCATATATAGTGCATAACAATTATTTATATTTCTTTTGGTCCTACTTCAAATATGCAAAATGATCAGTAATGCCCAGAGTACAGACTTGACACGGCGCTTGAACAGGGCTCCATTTGCTATTTTCGGCCAATAGCACTGATGGTAATCCGAGTCCTGAGTTCAATACTGGATATTTGTAATGTTGGCTTGAGTGACCTAAAACCCCCATGTCTTATAGTCCTAATCCAATTTGTTGTGCTGAAAAGCACTTCACACCTTTACATCCCACATCTTCTCACTGTACAACCACTTCCTCAGAAAGCATTATGCTGGAGTAACGGGATTGAATTGCACACTGAACATTTTGTCCATTTGATTATTACTATGGATTTTTAGATTATGGTTTTTAGAAATATGGCTTTAGACATGCAGATCACTATAGAGTAAAATATGTACGAGATTTCAAAGCGAACAAAGGAAGTATTTAGTCATGCAAGCACAAGTATAACTTGGTAGTATACCATTAGTCCATTGCTACTGTATATTTTGCTTGGCCATAAACCATAAACGAGAGGTTTTTTTTTTTCAACTCTCACTCAAAAGAAAGTATTTTCATGTTTGTAAATGGAAGCAGCTTGAATGAATGACTTTTTCAACCCACTATTATCGGAAATGTGCCACAAAGTTAATGTCACGACACTGTATGTTCACAACTTCCTTTGAAAACAAATGCCAAAACCACATTTTGCTGACTTTGAGCAAAGACTTGCAAACCCGGTCTCATTTCTTACACACTTTTGTTGAAGTGCACTCTATTTCATCATAAATAGGCTACTTCACCCAAGAAACTCTGAAAATATTAGCTAAAAATGTTAGCTGCTTTTTATTTTTAATTATTATTATTATTATTATTATTATTGGCCACAAAATACAAAATGAAGAAACCAAAAGCGAATAAATCCGGGTTATTTATATTAAGTGTGATTGTGAACAGGTGGAACTTATTACAAATCCTGAGCCCTGTGAATGGGAATATGGATCATGTGATCAGTCATGTGACATGGTTTGTAGTTTTTCACATAGCTGATCATGGATGTTGGAGTTTGTAGATTCAGTATATTCATTTGTGTAGAATGTGTGTGTGAGTGTGTATGTGATTGTGCCCTGCGATGGACTGGCACCCTGTCCAGGGTGTACCCCGCCTTGTGCCCGATGCTCCCTGGAATAGGCTCCAGGTTCCCCGTGACCCTGAAAAGGAGTAAGCGGTTGAAGATGGATGGGTGGATGGATACACAAATCTTAATACAGAAAATCTCACCATATCAACACATACATTTTCCTGAGCTAAAATTACAATCATTTGTCTGTTTCTAAAAAAAAAACAACACACAAATGACCAATCAAAATAAAACAAAAAAATCCAACAGAATTGTGGTATAAAACTACTTAAATACCACACTTTGAGATATTAAAATTGAGATATTCTCTAATATATAAGCTGACACATGAGTGACACCCACAAAAGCACAAGTATATGTCTTTATTGTAGATTTTCTTTTTGTTTCCACTGAAATATCAGCATGAAATTGAATTATATTTCATTATAAGACTTGTAAGAGAATGAGAGTGATGATTTGATTGGATATCACTTAAAACCTACTATCAATAATATTTTTTTTACACTGATAATACTCCTTTCCATGTTAGCATGTGCAGAGATGGTCATAATAATAATTAAAAGAAGAAGAAGAAGAGAAGAAGAATATACCTTGTTTAAGTTTCAAGATAAAACATGACAAAGCTTGACAAGTTTACAACTTTTCGAATGTTAAACCTCAAACTGTTTTGACATAAAAAAAAAAAAAAAAAAAAGAAATCTGCATTGTATAATCTTTTAAAAATTAAGTTTGAGATTTAGCACTGCTGTCTGTGTTTACAGAGTTGAAATTTCTCAGCTGGGCCACAGTTGAAGCCAAAATTTTACATACAGTTAGTCTAAAGATATTCAAGATATTCGGTTTTTCACAACTCCATACATTTCATATTACTGTACATCTCATTTAAGTAATCAATTAAGGCTTTAATTCATTATATCAGAATTCCAGTGGGTATAGTTTCACATATAACAAATTGATGGTCTCTTTGAACAGTTTGGATGAGTCCAGAAATTCTTGTCATGACATTTAGAAGCTTCTGATTTTACAATTGTCATAATTAGGAGTTAATTGGGAGTGCACCTGTGGCTGTAAAAGGGCCTACGTTTAAAGAGAGTGCGTTTTACAGTTCATATCATGGGAAAATCCTAGCAACTCTGCCTAGGCCTCAGAAAAAAATGGACTGGTCCAAAGTCTGGTTCCTCCCTTTCCAAACAACCAAAGGTACAATGATCATACAACTGTATGCACATATAAATATATTTCAGCATTCAGGAACTCCTTCACTCCTAGTAAAAATATGTACACTCACCATTGAGAGACAGTACTATATTGCTGAAAGGATGTCTTGGAAGAAAGAAGCCACTACCCTAAGCCCCTACCCAAAGCCACAAGCCCAAGCCCCTACCCCAAGCCACAACCCCAAGCCCCTACCGCAAGCCACTACCCTAAGCCACAACCCCAAGCGCCTACCCCAAGCCACTACCCTAAGCCTCTACCCTAAGCTCCTAACCCTAAGCACCTACCCAAAGCCACAACCCCAAGCCCCTACCCCAAGCCACTACCCTAAGCCCGTACCCTAAGCTCCTAACCCTACAATTTTGAATTTGATCAATTTCCAGGTGATTACCAGCCTTTTGGAGGAGTTTTCTCTAAACAAAAAGGTTCAATGCTGGGACCACTGATGTTCATATGCTCCCACGAGGCCAAATTATAAAGAGGAACCAAATTGCATACTATAGCTATGCAGACGACCCTGTCGCCTAATGATTACCACCCCACAGGCTCCCTGTGCAGGTGCCTTGATGAAATTAACAGTTGGATGTGCCAAAACTTCCTTCAGTTAAATAAAGACAAAACAGAAGTTATTGTATTTGGAAACAAAGATGAAAGTCTCAAGTTGACCACGTACCTTGACTCCAGGGGTCTAAAGACAAAAAAAGACAAAAAAAAAAAAAATAAATAAAAATAATCAAGTCAGGAATTTTGGTGTCATTTTGGAGTCTGGTCTAAATTCCATTAGTCTAGTGAAAGCAATAACCAAATCAGCCTACTATCACCTGAAACATATAGCAAGAAATTGGTGTTTCATTTCCAGTCCAGACTTAGGGAAACTTGTTCATGCATTCATTACCAGCAGCGTGGATTACTACAACGGACTTCTCACCAAGTCTTCCCAAAAACACCATTAGACAGTTGCAGCTCATTCAGAATCAGATCTTTACACTGGCTTCCAGTCACATTTAGAATTGATTTTAAAGTACTATTACTCGTCTATAAATCATTACATGGCCTAGGACCTAAATGCATTACAGATATGTTTACTGAATATAAACCGAACACTCCTATCAGATCATTAGGATCAGGTCAGTTAGAAATACCAAGGGTTAACTCAAAACAAGGTGAGGCAACGGTTAGCTATTATGCCACCCGTGTCTGGTACCAGCTTCCAGAAGACGTAAGATGTGCTCAAACTCAAGCCACATATATAACCAGACTGAAAACACATCTATTTCACCTTGCATTGAACACTATTGAACACTATTGAACACTATTGAACACTATTGAACATTATGCTGCACTCTACTGTTTGATCTATATCAATTAACTCTCGAACTTTTCCTCTTTTTACCCATTACATTTTTTTCAATATATTTTTTTATCTCCTGCTCATTTTAATGCATTTTCTTACTTTTATTTCTTGCTCTTATATATATATATATATATATATA
>JAFFST010050973.1:5846-17163 GCA_022414735.1 Noturus placidus | reverse complement strand
GGGGGGGGGATCAAGTGTAAATGAACCACATGTACAATGACATATAAATGAATCATATATAAATGAATCATATATAAATGAATCATATATAAATGAATCATATATAAATGAATCATATATACATCTTGTGGGAGGTTTGTTACTGGGGTTAAAAGTTTGATTCTGTATGGATTTATGAAAATGAATGTACATGAATTATAAGTAAATTGATCATATGTAAACTGTTATCGGGGTAAAAAAAAAATGTTGATTCTGTATTGATATACCTTGTTGTACTCTGAAAAGTGTATGAGAATCAATAAAAAATGTTATAAGTAATATTTTATATAAACTTAAATCAGTAGTTTAATAGCAAACTTCAAGTTAAAGTGCCATTTCTAAAAAAAAAAAAAAAAACTGTCTTGTTATTTTGTGTTACAGAGAGCTTTAATAAAACGATCGCTTTATTTTGTCTTCAAATAACGTCTGCAAATTTAATACCTGACCTTTGGTCATATTTACGCATGCACTATATGTCCAGAAGTGGTCTGTTGTAAAGTCCTCAGTGGATACACAAGTAAAATGTTTGCATTGACACGCATCTCTATTTGGACCTAAGCTGCATATTTTATGACACATTTGCATATTCAAATACTAAGTTAATTGTTATTTTACTCATGTGAAAGAAGCAATCATTTACAGACTCTATTAGTAATGCAGTCTCGACATTTTACGGGTGTTATCAAGCTTGCATGTGATTTTATTTACACCAATCTTTGGTAAATCAGAGCATTAAAGTCTAGATCGGATCAAATGATTATTAGAAAAGCTTCATTCAGATAATCCCGCTGAAGGAGCATTATTTGCTTTCCTAATATGTTTACTGACCTTTTCCTGGTAAACCATTGCATTGATTAACAATTGCTGTAGCAGAGGTGTCTCATGCATTTGAACAGATTTATCGGGTTTATTCTGCTCTCTGGATGGGCAATTACATGTGGACAACTGGGACTAGAAAAAGATGCAACAAATGTAATCAGCAATTCTCGTACTGTAGACACTAAGACCCTAATGGCCTGATATTTTGCCTCATTGGTTTTATTCGTTAACAGAAAAAGGTCAGCTTCTGTCTTTGTTTGGCATTTCCAGTATTGCCACCCAATCAAACCTTCAATGTTCATTTTTAACCCACAGAGCTGTTGAATCCTCAATTCTGATTGGTCAGAAGACATTTTCCGTAGTGCAGTGCTCATTCTAGTCTGTTATTACTTCTACAGTAGGCACTCACACTAAACAGACTCATGAGGTGGACAATAAATGATGAAGCTTTTTATAAGAAGACATTTATTTCCTATTTTTGGAAAGAGTCTTCAGTATTAGCTATCAGATATTTGAAAGTCTTCAGAACAAAGTGGTTTGTGCTGCTCTTTTTTTTGGCTTAAAAAGAGAGGGTGATGAAGGAACTGTTAATAACCACTGGCAGACTCTTCTGTACTGACTCTGGGGTGCTGTTATGTGTGAGAAAGAATAATACAGTGCCCTAATGGCTGCATTTCAACTGCAAAAACAAACAAACAAACAAACAAACATGAAGTGCCCTCTAGGTTTCTGCTATGTATGTGAAAACCATGAAAATGTGCGCTCTGGGGGGCCCTCCTATTGGAGAATACATGATTCAGTGCCCTATAAGGTTCCCGTCTGTGCTGGGAAATATGAATTGCCCTAATGGTTGCCCTTCTATTGGATGAAATTGGATGAAATGCCTTATAGGGTGTTGCTACTTGCCAGAATGCATGAATGCATGAAGTTGCTACTTGCCAGAATGCCTCCTTTCAAATTAAGAAAGAAAATGTGATTAAGTGCCATATTGGGTCCTCGTATGTGTGAGAAAACATGATGAAGGGCCCTTTTAGTGGAGACTATGCCATATAGGGTTCCCCTACATGAGAGGACACATAATGAAGATCCCTAATGGCTGCCCTTCAAGTGGAGAAAAAAAAAATGATTGTGATGTGCCCTCTAGAGTCCTGCTATATGCGAACATCATGATGTGCCATCTAGGTTGCCCTTCTATTGGAAAATGCATGATTCAGTGCCCTAAAGGGTTCACCTATGTGCTGGCAAACATGAACTGCCCTAATGAAACAGGCCGCTGTAAATATGCAGATAGAAAAATCTCCCACAGTAAATTATACTAAACAAGTGCCCTCTAAGGTCCTTCTATGTATGAGAAAACATCAGGATGCGCCCTCAGGGCGGCTGTGGCTCAGTTGGTAGAGCGGGTTGTCTACTAATCGTAGGGTTGGCGGTTCGATTCCCGTCCCGGATGACTCCACATGCCGAAGTGTCCTTGGGCAAGACACTGAACCCCAGGTTGCCCCCGATGGCAAGTTAGTGCCTTGAATGGCAGCTCTGCTACAGTGTGTGTGAGAGAGTGGGTGAATGAGACACAGTGTAAAGTGCTTTGGATAAAAGCGCTATATAAGTGCGCCATTTCCTCTAGGGTGCCATTCTATTCGGAAATGCATGATTCTGTGCCCTATAGGGTTCCTCTCCGTGCAAGCAAACATGAACTGCACTAATGGTTGCCCTTCATTTGTAAACCAAAATGGATGAAATGCCCTTTAGGGTGCTGCTGTTTGCGAGAAAACATGAATGGCCCTAATGGCTTCCCTTCGAATGTGATTAAGTGCCCTATTGGGTGCCCATATGTGTGAGAAAACATGATGAAGAGCCCTTCTAGTAGAGAATATGTGATGTAATGCCATATAGGATTCCACTACATGCCAGGAGAAATGGTGAAGTGCCCTAATGCTTACCCTTCAAATGAAAAAAAAAAAACAAATAAACAACATCATGATGTTTCTCTTCCAGTGGTGAAAACGAGATGCAGTGGCCTATAGGCGTTCCTACATGTGAGAAAATGAGATGAAGTGCTATATAGGTGGTCCTGCACTTTTTTTAATTATTATTTTAGCCCCTGCCCCTCAGACAGCCTCTATCCACTGGTGTTTATAGCTGCTATAAAACAAGTAACAACAAGTATGAACATGTTTCTTGGGTGTTCCATAAAATTCACATCATTACATTCGTGTTAGCACATAAAAAATATACATTAAAGGGGAAAGGAATCTGGTTAAAACGTCACTCAATAAAACATGCAGAGGCGGAAATCGGCATAAAATGAAAGTCATCAGCGTGCATCCTGTTTTCACATGATTGCAAATCTATTAAACATTGTCTGTAACTCTATTTCGCTTTAAGGGCGCTGCTTGAAATGGAAGTGAACAGATCAAAGAGGACATGTCTTAATTTCTTGGCCAGACTGAAGGTCGTGGAGTGAACAGGACGAGATGAAACAGGCCGCTGAATATGCAGATGGAAAAATCTCCCACAGTCGATCATACTGAATGAGCAGATGGGAAGAGGGAGCGATGGCTCGGCTTTGAACCCTCCACCCTTCCAGCGCTTGGTAATGAAACTCAAACCTCACTTTGGCAGTCGTCATCTAAGTACGAAGAAATCATAGGTCAAACGTTTTTTTCTTCTAATTCCAGCCCGTCCCAGATCAACGGCAGCTGAGTGAGAAGCAGCATGAGGCGTGCCATTTGTATCTCAGAGGCGAACTTAAACAAATCACTTTGCCCCCAGTAATTGCACACTTACCTATTTTAAGAAACACGGGAGAGCTGCCCATTTTCCAGGTGATGCAGGTGACCAAAAGGGTCAGTGACCTTCATTATGTGTGAACGCACATTAATTACCATTCAGGTTTAAGAAAAAAAAAAAAAAAAGCACCTGTCACCATGACAACAGCCCTGGCTTTGTGTTTGTAGGAGCCATAACAGCACACACCTTAACAGCAGGGCCTTGAGTGAATGAATAACATTAACTTCATTGAACATGAATAAAGCAACGCTATGAATTTACTCCCTCTTAGTGCTGTTCATGCACAAACAAGGACTGTGTAGCTTTTGTTTACGATCCGTAAATGAAAGATAGATCTTTAGAAATGTCACAACTGCGTCCATATAAAGCATTACTAAGATTGTAGTGCTCTAGATTGTGCTGTCACAAACTCAGGTGCTTTGTGTACACTTTTCTGGCCACAAGCTTCAGAATTCCGATGGTTACACCTTCAGTGGCATTTCATATTTTTGTATATACTGTATATATTTGTAGTCTGGGAAAACCCATCACATGTTGCTGTGGCTGAATGATGCTACTTTGTTGTGTTGGGTCCGAGTCCACCTTCGGGTCGAGACCAAGTCCTTAAGCAATCGAGTCTGAGTCCAAGTTCAAACAGGGTCGAGGCCTGAGGGTCGAGGCCTAATGGCAATTAAATAGAAAAAAAGATTTGAAACTGCGATTGTAAACTCAACACTGAGCTGTTAAATTAATATTTTAACCTTCACAAACTAATATCCACATAAACATAACAAAAATACCACTATTACAGCTTTCCATTGCCATTTAATATTTTTATTTCATGTCATCATCACCTCAACTAGTTTCCTATCAAAAAGTGGTTTCATAGAATAAAAGGGATTTCGAGGTATATGTAGAACTTTTAATATACAATAATATATACTTTTATTATACAATACAAACGAAGCTGTATCACACCATATTATGTCCTCCAGTGTCATGCATAAGGAAACTCTGGACTCCGATCTGTTTACCTGCTCCGCTGAGGACGCCGCTCTGCATTCCTGTTTGACTGAGGAGGTCGCTCTGCCTACCTGCTCAGCTAAGAACCTTGCTCTGCTCTCCTGCTCAATTGAGAACGTCGCTTAGCCTTCCTGCTCGACTGAGGTCGTCTCTTTGCCATCCTGCTTCACGGATGATGTCGCTCTGCCTACATGTTCCTCTTCTTTGCTGCGTGCAGTATATCAGTCCCCCTTCCTGCTCCATGGAGGACATCATTCCCCCCTCATGCTCCACGGAGGACATTGTTCCCCCCTCATGCTCAACGGAGGACATTGTTCCCCCCTCATGCTCCACGGAGGATATCGTGCCTCCCTTTGGCCTTGCGAGAACCTCGCTCCTCTCCCTGGCCTTGTGGAGATCCTCGCTCCCCTCTATGGCCTCGCGGAAATCTTTCGCTTCCCACTCTTGTCCTGTGTAGGAAGTTGTCCCACTGTCCTGCCATTCAGACCTTGCTCTGAGCTCCAGGCCTGCTGGGGGCATTGTGCCTTTTTTTTTGCTCTGCGTAGGAGGCCACTCAGTCTCCTGGTTCTCCTGGGGACATTTTGCCCAGGGGGCCAGGTGGAGGGAGTGCATGTTTGGGTGCTCCGGGAGTAGCGCCCTTGGGGGTGAGAGGGGGTCTGTCATGTATCAGTAAACTCTGGACTCCAGTTCCCATCAGCCACTGCACTGCACTACATGTCACATGACCACCTGCACCTGATTCACCTTTTTGTTAATGAGCACACTGTTATATATAGCCATTGTCTACACTGTTTCTCTGTCTTTCGTTGTCTTAGACATGTTCCATGTTCCCATGTTTTGTTTTATGCCACAGTATTTTGTCTAGTTGTCTTAGTGTCTTTGTTTTGTTGTTTGATTGTTTAAATAAATGCTGTAATCTGCGATTGCTTCCGAACCCATCCTTGATTCGTGACCTCCAGTTTGAGTTAACATTTAAATGATTTGATCTCCCCCACAGTTATATATGAGAGAGAGAGTGAGAGAGAGAGAGAGAGTACAGAGAAGAGTTACATTTAGCAGCATGTCATAACAACAAGCTTTATGCTTTTAATCTGTCTATGAATCACAACAAACTCATTTCTGACCAAAGCTCTGTTCTTCCTTTTTCATTTTAATTTCTAAAATGAATTTTTAAAAATCCTCACAAGCAGGTTTATGATATTCACTACATTAAGAAGTATATTTGACATGAAATTCAAGACTGGAATCACCAAATGCTAATGTTTAGGGGCGGGCGATACGACTATAATCTTATTTCATGAAAAAGATACGTTTTCTCAGGTATGTTTATTAGTAGTATTCAAGAAGACCTCTTTCCTCATCGATGTTAGCATGAACAGAGATTATCTTGTGGTGAAGTGAGAACTCGTATCCAATTGGAAACTTCAAAATTTGACTATGTGAACGTTTTTTTCTAGGATTTCACACGGATACACATTTCTCCGAGTCAGTTTTTTGGAGGGAACAATTATATAACGTGACACAATGAGCCGAACAAGGCTTAACTAGTGGACTGAAAAGTTCACAGAAGAGTTTTGAAGCAGTTGCATTGAGTAAATGAGGTAAGCTTATGTAGTTGCTGTTGGGCAATGGGAAAAGATCTGTAGTGGGATGTCTGGCATGTCAGTCAAATTGCCTGTTCCTGTAAAAATAGCCAGTTCTTGGCCATGTTCATTTAAAAATTAAATAAATAAATAAACACAGTCTGGCCTGCGAGACTATATATTGTCCAAGGCAATGATGGGACAGTGAATGGATTTCCAATGTTACAGAAAGAGCTGGGGGGGGGGGGGGGGGGGGGGGTGGAGTCTTCCTTATTAAAGGTCTCCATCTGGATCAGTGAGTCAAATCCATCATGGTTATACAAAATGATCAAAGAATTCCATTTAATGTCGTCCTACTACACACCCTCTTTCATTTACTGCGATGATGAACCGCCCTGGCTTTATTGAACCTTTTGTGTAATTGCTTTATAACTGTCCAGATATGTGAAGTAAATAAAAGAATGAGTGCTGCATGGCTCTGTGTTTACCAGACAGAAATATAATACATCAACACACACGAACACAATCATCTACAGTCTTGCAGCTCATGTATCATGTTTTTTTTTTTAATGCTTTTCAGACAAACACGCTTCCACTGCATTAATGAAAGGCATATCAGTTAATACACATGTTGCCAGTACCACATCCCTCAGTGATAAATCATTAGTTTTACACTCATTTATGTTTTCTCATCTCTCCTATAAATCATGAGAACAAACGCATATGTGTTCCGTGCCCAGAACTTGTGGTCTGCCTGTTATCCCTCCTTGTTTGTGTGCTTTCTGTAATCCAGCACATTCCCAGAGCAAGGCCTGGCCGCAAAAACAACACACGAACCAGGGGAAATCCAGATGGTAAACCGACTCGCAACATGAGCCTTTCATGCACTGATTTTTTAAAATATATTTATTTTTTTGTCTCCAGGACCACAATAAGAGAAGATTTTGTAGCTCAGCGTTGGAGTGAGTAATAAAGCCATAGCATGCCTTCAGTGTCGGGGAGAGAAATGAGTATTTGTTGTGTTTGTAGTCAGGCATAAAGCACACTGCAAATCATCAACGTTGACTCATAATTAAACATGATTCGGTTTAGTTGAACGAGT
This sequence comes from Noturus placidus, assembly GCA_022414735.1. Taxonomy (NCBI): domain Eukaryota; kingdom Metazoa; phylum Chordata; class Actinopteri; order Siluriformes; family Ictaluridae; genus Noturus; species Noturus placidus. The sequence continues at coordinate 9,828 of JAFFST010050973.1, read as the reverse complement.
CACGAAGGTAAATGACTTTACATCAAAGCAATAATACTACATTTCTATACAATACTTCTACGTATACTTTATGATTATTAAACAGAAGGTTTTGTTATATGCTTATCAGCAGAAATGGTGTAAATCATATTTGTGTTTCGGTAAGCATTTTGGCCAGTGAATCATTTCAGTCATAACCGAGATTACATGGTCTCTGATTTAAGGGATCAGTGTTTGAGTCGGTGAATCATTTCAGTCATAACCGAGATTACATCGTCTCTGATTTAACGGACCAGTGTTTGAGTCGGTGAATCATTTCAGTCATAACCGAGATTACATGGTCTCTAATTTAACGGATCAGTGTCTGAGTTGGAGAATCATTTCAGTCATGAACAAGATTACATGGTTTCTGATTTAACAGATCAGTGTTTGAGTTGAAGAATCATTTCGGTCATGCTGTGCCTTGATCCTCTCTTATCCAAAGGATCAGTGTATGTACACATCAATCATTTTGTGCATGACCAAGATCTGTTCATTTTTTGTTCACCATGTCAGTATTTGAGCCAGTGAATTATCTCAGTCATGATTTGATCCACTCTTGCAGAACCGGGCTTCAGTGTTCCTCTCTTATCTAGTGGATCAGTGTATGTGCAGGTCAATCTGTTTGGTCATGATAAATATTTGATCCTCTTTTGTTCAGTGCATCAGTGTTTGAGTCAGCGAATAATTTCTTGCACATATCTTAGTGAATAAAACAATTATCCGCCTCAATTGAGCGCATAAGTTTTTCATGCGCAATTTGGAGATTTCATTCACATTTGGTGTTTCCATCCATTTTGTTTATGCAATATCCCAAAATTAGCATAAAAATACAGTGGTTCTTGAATGTTTTAGAATTACCTATAATTAGATAATTATCTATATTAGAATGTTCTAGATATCTGCATAATTATTATCTAAAGTCATCAGATTTTGTCCTAAAATTAGATAACGAGAACTCAATTACTCAATGAGACAAAATATTATTCTTGGTCATGTATTTACTGAGGAAAATAATCCAGTGACATTTCTGTGAGTGGAAGAAGTATGTGAATCTTTGATTTCAGTATCTGGTGTGATCCCCTTGTGCAGCAATAACTGCAGATAAACGTTTGGGGTAAGTGTTGATCAGTCCTGTACATCGGCTTGGAGGAGTTTTAACCCGTTCCTCAGTACAGAACAGCTTCAACTCTGGGATGTTGGTTGGTTTCCTCACATGAACTGCTTGCTTCAGGTTCTTCCACAACATTTCTATTGGATTAAGGTCAGGACTTTGACTTGGCCAGTCCAAAACATTAATTTTATTCTTCTTTAGCCATTTGTTGGTAGAACGACTCGCGTGTTTAGGCTCGTTGTCTTCCTGCATGACCCACTTTCTCTTGAGATTCAGTTCACAGACAGATGTTCTGATATTTTCCTTTAGAATTCTCTGGTATAATTCACAATTCATTGTTCCATCAATATGGCAAGTCGTCTTGGCCCAGATGCAGAGAAACAATTCCAAACTCTGATACAATTTTATTTGTATAGCGCTTTTTACAATAGACATTGTCTCAAAGGAGCTTTACACAAATATCAACACGGTATACAGACATTAAAAGTGTGGATTTTTTCCCAATTGAGCAAACCCGTGGTGACAGTGGCGAGGAAAAATGCCCTAAGATGTTAAGGGGAAGAAACCTTGAGAGGAACCAGACTCAGAAGGGAACCCATCCTCATCTGGGTCACAACAGATAGTGTGAACAAGTTCATTATGGATTTATATGAAGTCTGTTTGGCCTTAGAAGAAAAGCCATAGTCCCAGCAGTCTGGAATTGAGCAGATGAGAGCTCCATCCAGAGGTAGGACACCCGAAACGGATCAGGATCTCTAATATCTCCATAAAATCGTGTGTGGCTTGACATAAGGAGAGAGGGAGAGAAGAGACTGTTAGGACTGTGCTTAGCTTAACAGAAAGTCTAGTCAGAGTAGGCTTGAGTAAACAAATACGTTTTAATCTTAAACACTTAAACACTGAGACTGGGTCTGAGTTCCGAACATTAATTGGAAGACTGTTCCATAACTGTAGAGCTCTATAAGAGAAAGCTCCTCCCCCTGCTGTAGCCTTCACTATTCGAGGTACCGACAAATAGCCTGCATCTTTTGATCTACTGTGTGTAGGTGAGGCGAGGGGTCTTCAACGTTTAGCCCGGGTTCCTTTGTGACCTTGTGGACTATTACACGTCTTGCTCTTGGAGTGGTTTGTTGGTCTTCACTCCTGGGGACGGTAACAATGGTCTTGAATTTCCTCCACCTGTACACAATCTATCTGACTGAGAATTGGTGGAGTCCAAACACTTTAGAGATGGTTCTGTAACCTTTTCCAGCCTGATGAGCATCAACAACTTCCTCAGAAATCTCTCTATCATGGCACGTATCTTTGTTCATGCCATCATACACTTCCACAAACATGTGTTGTGAATCTCAGACTTTGATAGATCCCTGTTGTTGTTGTTGTTGTTGTTGTTGTTATTGTTGTTGTTGTTTTTAAACGGGCGCTCACTCACACCTGATCATCATCCCATTCATTAAAAACAGCTGACTCTAATTTTATCTTTAAATTAACTGCTAATCCTAGAGGTTCACATACTTTTCCCATTCACAGATATATAATATTGGATCATTTTCCTCAATAAATAAATGTCCAAGTATTATATTTTTGTCTAATTGTTTACTTCGGTTCTCTTTATTTACATTTAGGGCTTATGTGAAAATCTGATAATGTTTTAGTGCATATTTATGCAGATATACAGACATTTCTATATGGTTCACAAACTTTCAAGCACCATTGTACGTGGAAGGAAACATAGTTACTGAAACATTTTGGTCATAATCAAGATTCGCTCCTCTCTCATTCTGCAGATCAGTGTGTGAAGCACTGAATCATTCAGTCAGTACTTTTTGACTTTATATGCTTTATCCATGTGTGAATTGGGTAAGTCATATCTGCAGTTACATGTATATTAACTTAAACAGCGTTCCTTACAGTGAGTGAATCCTGGCCAAAATTCACTCTACTCTTATTTAGTGGATCAGTGAGTGAGTGAATCCTTCTGTCAAGACTAAGATTTGCTCTCTTGTGTTCAGCAGATCAGCTGACTGAGTGAGTTCAATGAGTTTCGTTCAGGCTCCATCAGTGAGATCTGGAGATATCAAGCATTTCAGTGCATGCAGTAGTAATCTGTGTTGAGATGAGTGGGAGGAGAATTATTTCATTAAACATACAAGTATGTTTAAGAAATCGCACAAACTGGCAGCAATTATTAATTATTATTATTTTTTTAAACTGCATAAGCTGTTTATTGTTTGCTTTAGATGGCCATGGTTCCAGGAATATTTATAAATCCTGCTCCAAAGTAGGTATTTTTCGTTGTACCAGGAAATAGTGAGCTGGCACTTACTGGAAAAAAAAACAAAAAAAACATTGCTGGTCAAATGGCTCCATTGTGTGCCATTACTCATAAGCCTCTTCTCTTCAAGACAACACGATTAATGTATGCTGGTATGTATCTTCATAGAACGATAAGTTTTGCTTGTATTTTTCTCATTTGTAAGTCACTTTGGATAAAAGAGTCTGCTAAGTGAATAAATGTAAATACAAGATAAGGTTTTCGATGGAGAATTTGTTCCCATGTCATAAAATCCTAAAGGATTCCAATAAGAAACTACAAAGTTGGAATTGTCTTATAGGACGAGACATGAATATCCTGTAGGGCCACTACTACGGGATTATTTAATGGGATCCATCGGGGTTCCTATAGAGTTCTACAGTGTCCTCCACTAATATTGGCACCCTTGGTAAATATGAGCAAAGAAGGCTGTGAATAATTATGTTTATGGTTTAACCTATTGATGTTTTGTTTTAAAAAAATCCCCCCAAAATACTCTGCTCTTAGGGATATCAAACACTTGCAAACAAGTTTAT
>JAFFST010050972.1:31434-61028 GCA_022414735.1 Noturus placidus | reverse complement strand
CTTACAGTATGTACATGTGCTTTTTCTTGTTTTTTTATTTTTAATACATTTGCAAAGAAACAAACTTCTTTCATGTTGTCATTATGGGGTATTGTTTGTAGAATTTTGAGGAAAATAATTAATTGAATCCATTTTGGTAAAGCGAAGCACTGTGAATACTTTCCAGATGTACTATAATATATATAGTCCCCGTTTTATTTTTACTGAAAATTTATTTTCAGATAATAAAATATTAGAAAAGTGGAAATAAAGGGCCTAATGACTTTACTAATAACGTGTTTATCGGTTAGGGGTAGGTGTAGGAAGGGCTTTATTGTCCAAATAAGGTGATGAAATAAGACATACACAACACCCAATCATTTTATTTTTTTGTATTAACTTTATTATTTTGTGGAGCTACATTCAACAGTAATGCATTAGAATAGTTCATTTTGAGATTAGATTTTCAGTTAGATTGTACTCCTTTGTTTTCCTAATCCCATTCTACACTATTACCCTTGCATTTTTATGTACACTAGACCTTCATAACTCTAGGTGGCGCATTGGCAGGTAACAGGAAAGCGGATTGAGTTATGAAACACAGAAGAATAAATGCTGCAGTGATAGCAAGTGCCAAATAACGTGGTCTTCATTTTTTATTTACTATTCAGTTACTATTCGGACATCCCACCGCAACATCATTGATAGGGCAGCAACAGGATGACATTTAACATCCCCGACAACCTCTGTAATGCCATTTAGCGTCACATTAATGTTATGATTTCTCCTCGCGCAAAGAGACAGAGATGCTAACTCCGTTTCGGGGTTTTGGCATTATAAAATCACAATCCCTGCACCGCTCTATGGTCATTGGCTGTAAGTGTAGGAAGCACTTGATTTGATCTGCAGCAGAGTTTTCTATTTGCAGAGGACGGACGTTAATATCGCAGTCAATCATGTTCATTTAATCGTGGGCAATCAAAATCGTAATCGGGATCGCTATTCGATTAATTGTGCAGCCCTAGTTTCAACTGACAACTCTCTTGTTGGGGCCATGTTTCTTTTCAAAAAGTCCAAGGTTAACTTCTGAAAGCGCTCTTTTTACTGTGGACTAATTTGCACCATTAACCTGGTGCTGGTATTTGTTTTAGAAATGCAAATTACAAGGCGATTCTTCAATTTTTTACACTACTTGATCTGGAAAAAAATATGCCATTAATGAAAATTATTTCATTTATCTTGAGGTATGTTTCACAAAGCCAGACTTGTTCAGCTATTAAACAAACATTATTTTGTGTCATATCCGTGCTTTGTTTATTTTCAATGATGAAAAAACCCAGGTGAACATCCTCAGAGTGTGGTGATTCCATAATTTGTGCTTGCTCTAAAAGAGCTTCAGAGTTGCAGAAAGTTCTATTGCATACATACACACACACGTGAGTTCTTAAAGTTTTACACAATGAGACTATGGAAGATAGCCATTTGAAATTCTTCTGGAAACTTAAACATGATGGTTTGGATGTGTACACGCGCCTACATGTAGGAGAGGACATGGATGGATCAGACAGAACACATGGGGGAAAAACCCACAGCTGTACAAATGGAGTTTTTTTCCCACTTTATTTCTTTAATGTTGAATAGCATTGAACAGGACAGGAGAGGTGTAGACTCGAACTTCAGTCAACATTTGCCTCAAGTAGGGATAAATGCTTTGTATTGAGGGAAAATAAAGAACAATAATATTAATAATATGATATAACAGTAATAAAAAGTCTGCATTGGTATCGTTAGGGACAGGAAAAAAGACAAATGTACAAAAGGAGGCATCTTTGTTCCCAGCCAAACTGTTGACGTTCCCGTGGAAATGGAGAGGCAGCAAAGGGTAGAAATATCTGCCGTCTTTCTGAGGCTGCCGGGGGTGAAAAGGGTCACAAGGTCTTTTTTGTTTTGATTGAGGTTGCTTTTCCTTTTCTTAAAAAGGATTAAAATCACATTTACAAGACACCTAACATTCCATTGAACTTTTAATAAAACGAGAAAGAGAGAGGTGAGGAGTGTGGAGGTGGTTGTGATGTGGGGGACAAAAATATTTATATTGAACACATTTATAATTTGGGTCTCTGAGATGCGTCTTTTTTTTTTTCCTTGGTGTGATGGTTTCAACACTCTCTCTTAAACCATTTCTGTGTTTTAAGCCTATTTGCCGAGTTACCATATGTCCATTGCACAAAGAAAAGAACGGTGTGGGAATAAAAAGAGACGGAGGAGAAAGAGGCTTACTTTTGCTCCTGCTCTTTCTTCTCTCTTTCTCGTCCTCTCTCTCTCTCTCTCTCTCTCTCTCGTGTTGGACTAACAGTATGTGAGGCTGAGGACGTTATGATGCCGCACAGATGTGTGTTTCTGCCGCTGGCCCAGCTACCAATGATATGGCAAAGTCAACAGAAAGACATTCTCCTTTCATCCAGGCCATGTGAGTGCTCCCTCTTTCTTTCCCTCTCTCATTCCCTCCCTCTCTCCGGAACCGGGTGATAGGCAGGCAGACACGTCAGACTCCCCTCCACACGTCCATCTACAGGATGAACTTGCCGAGGAAGAATCCGATGAAGATGGCTGCTATGACGACCAGAAGTGATGGGAGGGAGCTGGTGGCCACCTCTCGGGCAATCAGAGAGCTGGAGTTGGCGGCCGTATGCTCGGGTCGCTGAGCTTTCCTCAGTCTCAGTCCATCATCCTGAGAGAGTACGGTAAATGCAGGATGTGATTCACACAAGCCAACAACAGTCTTTCACTTGAAAGTGTCAGCTGAAGACCTAGAGATTTACCTCAATGCTAAAATTATGATAACATACCCAAAGCCAACAAAATATTAGAATGCATAAGGGTCTAATGTCATACTCTACTAAACTGTGCCAAATAGTAAGCCAAATATATTATGTATAATACTCCTTAAAAGTCATGGCAGCTTTTTAACAAAATATCACAGCGTAACCAGTTTTTCCTGCCATAATTCCACTGGCTTGTCTTCTCTTTACTTGTGTATACTTGCAAAAGCATAAACACAAAGCCACTTCCTGATTGTTCAACGCGAGTTAAAATGCTATACTGACAGTCACACACCACAAATTCAAGCAGACAGCGCTCAAATCTTTTTGACATTTTAAATTATTATGAGGCTATAAACCACTCCGGGTTTCATACTGTTATGAGTTCCAGTGGTATCAAAGTGGTTGAAAACTGAACTCCCAAGTCTCCTGATGTTACCTTAAGCTGCCGGTTCTCCTCCTGCAGCTTGATCATTTCCGTCTGCAGTCGCTTGCACTCTTCAATAACCTTCTTCATCTCCGTGTCATCCAGGGCAGAGCTTGCGGGTTTGGGTGCAGCCGGTCCTTCCACCTTGGAGGAAGCTAACACAGGGGCAGCCTTGTTCACAGCATCCACATCGTTCTGCGATCGCCGTTAAAAGCACAGCGTTAAGACGTGTATAGTGGAAGTAAGTCAAAGTGTCTAGACTTGAATAGCATTGAAGCTTCAGGTTGGTCGTGATTGAAAACTTTCATTAAATTCAGTATTATGTCTGTCAATTACACTTTGTACTGTATTTGTACACCTCCTCATCTTGACTGACTGATGTAAAACTTGACCTTTGACCTACCCTGTATCCGTGTGCCAGCCCTGGCCCTGCTGCTTGCCTGCCTGTCTGACCCTCACTCACATGACCTCTCCTGTTCTTGATCTCTGAACTGGGCGCAGTCCTGAAGCCCTGCAGCTCGCTCCTACCACTAAGGCTGCTGGGAGTTGGGGGGAAGGGGTGGCGGGCTCTTAGTGGGGTGCGGAACTCAGCCCAGGTTGAGGTGGGTGTGGCTAACATTTGAGGGGGCAGCGGTAGTGGCCTCTCGGTGCCAGGCTTAGCTGGTACCTAAGCGGGTAGCGGGGTTCCTATGCCAATCTGTAAGAGCTGAGACTGAAACGAAATACTGAAGGGCTTAGAGGAGAAAAAGGTGAATAGAAATAAATTTTTTTTTTTTTTTTAAGTGTGTGCAGTGTCTATGGTATTATATAATATACACACACCCACTTTCTTTTCATAAAATAATGAATGCGGAGAAGAAACTCCATGTATGTGGCTGATGAGTCAAATCCAATGAATCCAAAAATCCTTCCTTTATTTATTTCCCAAACCTCTTCCATTCTTTTCTCTTTGACTTCCTGTCCCTTCCCTTTCTTTCCTTCCTTTACTTCCATACATTCCTACGTATATTTTGTTCTTTTCATTACTTCCTCTTTTATGCTTCACCTTTCCTTCTTGATTTTACTTGCACTTATTCTTTCCTATACCCCTTTCCATCTTTCCTTCCATGTCCTTCCTTCTTTTGATTCCTTCCTTCCTTTCAATCATACATTTGATTTCCTTTCTTCAGTCTTTTTTTATTCCTTCTTTCCCTTCCATCTGTTCCTATCCGGTTTTTCCGTTCCCCGAGTTTTGCTTCGCTCTCCTTTTCATTCCTTCTTTCCATTTCTGAGCATCTTTCTTCCATTTCCTCCAATTTCTCTCCAATTGTCACCACACTCTTCTTCTTTCCATCATTCTTTCATGTCTTCCTTCACATCCCTCCTCCTTCCGTGCTCCCCTTTTCAGAACTTCCTTCCTTCCTCTATTTCCCATTTGTTCCCTTTTCCCCTTCCTTCTCCTTTCCCATACATTTCTTAATATTCCTTCCTCTATGTTCCTCTTCCTTGAGTCCACCCTTTTTTCCCCTCTTATTCTACCATTTCTTCTCTGTATCCATCTCTCCATTCCTCATATGCTCACCATTTTATCGTTTTCAGAAGGCAGCTCAAACACACATCTCAGTTTGGAATCCATGAGCTCATCGGGTTTTGCGTCTTTCCACTGTAGGGTTGAAAGACAGACATGCCATTCATCAGCCTCGACAAGCTAGCAGCTGGAACCTCATCCCACACACATGCACACGCTATAAAAGCAGTCACAGTAAAACAGTATCACATCAGACACACCACATGTTTACACACAGGCTTCTGCACAAGCGCACATGCCAGCACACCTTGTTTAAACCGTGCCCCCAACCCCCGACCAGCAAGGAAGAAATACCACTGACTATGTGTTTTTGGTTTAAGTCTGAGGTTAAACTGCAGCCAGGAAAATGTCTGACACATTACTGTAGTGCAGGTGCAGTGAATGGCTGAATAAGACCTAGCACCCACAATTCTATTAAATCAGTTAAACCACTCACTGTGGTGTGGTTTTGATGTGTAGACTTTCTCTAAATCCCCGAGTGGAACTTTGGCTCAATGTAAAATATTGACAATTTACCTTTCAGTCATTCTTCAATAACAGATATTAAGGTATTAAACTGCATATTTTCCTTGGTGTGCGATGGGAGACCTTTAGCCCACACATTTTACAGAAATGCAAATAAATCCACCATCTTGTTATGCTTTTAAATAAAGCATTAAATTTGATTATGTTTCCAAAATTAACAGATCTTTTTGATCTCAACATTGCACTTGCTTACATAATTTCTATCCATAATTTTGTACGGTTGTAACGATGCCCGAGATATAAGGGTCATATAAAGGACACGATGCGCGTCTTTTTCAGCACAATAACCGACACGTAATAAGGACAGTGGAATTGTACGTGAGCAGTTCCGATTCTTAGCAGCATATAATTCTCTGTAGCTCGAATGCGTTTTAAAACCTTGTTTGTTTTGCAGATGTATAGATTCCTGGTCCTTGCATGAAACGATAGGGTATATGGTACACCCCTATACACTCAATGCGGATGCTTTACACTGTGTGATAAGAGCGGTTTGAATTCATTCCATGCCACACAGGACAAGATGATACCAATAAAATCTCCGTCAAATACTGCGGCAGACTGTGTGAGATCAGTTATGGTTACATGCGCCACACATCAGATTACACGATTCAGATCCTGTCATGATAGTCACATACTGCAACATTGACGTGATCATTCCGAAATGTCTGGCACTTCCAAAACTTGTTTTGTCGACCATCTCAGATTGTAAAGGCTCTAAATCATAACAAGTGATCTGAGACCAAGGATGTTAACTAATGACAAGGAATTCTTTCATGATGTGCGACAGCATTATCATTACGAGAAGTGTAAAAGCTGATGTGTGCTTTACGTGTAAACAAGATGCAGTGTGTGACCTCTGCCGAGTCTGACGAACAAACAAATGCACAGCGCTGTCTAAGCTTTGTGGGTTTATCATGGAGTGGTGTCAGGCAGTTTTCCTGAGCTAACTGGCAAAACAGTAAAAAGTGTGATTGCTGTGATTCACAGTCTCCTCCGGAACAGCAAGACCAATTTATTTGTTTCTGCTGTACACCAAAGACATTTGATAAAAACACAGAACAAAAGATGGATTTCCTAGTATTTACTTCTAGGTGTTAAACAACATAAAACCTTTGTATCAGACCACCCGATGTTTAGGCTGTATAGGAAGAGAAGTTCTATAGTACTGTAAAAGAACATATAAATCTTAAAATAAATGAAAGTAAATAACACTTAATATTTGGTTGCATATCCTTTGCTTGTAATAACTGCATCCGAGACTCATCAACATAACCAAATTGTTGTTTTCTTCTTTTATGATGTTTTTCCAGGCTTTTACCATAGCTGCTTTCAGTTGTTTGTTTCGTGGGGTTTCTCTCTTCAGGAGGTGCACAGGTGGGTTAAGGTCTGGTGATTGACTTGGCCAGTCTAAAACCTTCCACATTTTCCCCTTGATGAAGTCCTTTGTGGAGTTGGTGGTGTGTTCTTCCCAATTAGGGCGGCTGTGGCTCAGTCGGTAGAGCGGGTTGTCCACTAATCCACTAATCGTAAGGTTGGTGGTTCGAATCCCGGCCCGGGTGATCCCATGCCGAAGTGTCCTTGGGCAAGACACTGAACCCTAAGTTGCCTCCGATGGCAAGTTAGCGCCTTGCATGGCAGCTCTGCTACCATTGGTGTGTGAGTGTGTGTGTGAATGGGTGAATGAGACACAGTGTAAAGCGCTTTGGATCCAAGTGCTTTGGATAAAAAAGCGCTATATAAGTGCGCCATTTACCATTTACCGATTAATTATGTAACGCTGTAAATTGTCAGACAAATTCTTCCTCAAAACTTCTGAATTCATTCTGCTGCTACCATCATGAGATACATCAATAAAGATTAATGAGAATGTTCCAGAAGCAGCCATGCAAGCTCAAGCCATGACACTACCTCCACCATGTTTCACAAATGAGCTCGTATGTTTCTCGTATGTCATGAGCAGATCCTTTCTCGCTCCACACTTTGTCCTTTCAATCATTTTAGTAGAGGTTAATTTTGGTTCTAGAACCTTTGTGGTTCATCTCTGTATTTCTTTTTGAATTTCAATCTGGGTTTCTGTTACAGCTGATGAGTGGTTTAAATCTTGTATTTTGGCCTCTATATTTCTGCTCTCAAAGTCTTTTTCAAATAGTGGACTGTGATACCTACACCCTTGCCCTGTGGAGGTTGTTGGTGATATAACGGTCTGTTGTTTTTGTCTTTTTCTTCACAGATCTCACAATGTTTGTCATTAGCAGCTGTTGTTTGCCTTGGCTGACCCATTCAGTGTCTGTTGCTCATTACATTAGTGGTTTCTTTCTTTTTCAGGACATTCCAAATTGTTGTACTGGCTAAGCCCAATAATTATGCAATGCCTCTAACTGATTTTCCATCTTTTCTCAGCTTCACAATGGCTTGATTTCCTCCCATAGACAGCTCTCTGATCTTCTTGTTTAGCTTATCCTTTTTTACAACAAACATAGTCTTCACAGGTGAAACTGAAGGCTAAAACCAAACGGAGATGTTTAAAGCTATTTGTGTGGGTAACAAGAAACATCAGTCAGAAGCATGTTCCAATATTTTTGCTCACCTACAAATCGGGTGGTCTGATACAAAATGTGCGATTTTCTCTGTTATTTAACACATTTACATAAATACCAGAAAATAAAAGCTAAAATTCTAAACGATCATGTTCATCTTGTGATCTCAAACCCAAATGTCATCAATCTACAGCAAAAATAAATGACTTGGCCTTGATGTTCCAGTCGTTTCGGAGGCTGTATGGCTCTGCCTGGAATCTTTAATGACCACCTAAGCTTGGTGGTATGGACACCTGAGAATGTTTATTATCCGTACTGAAATAATGTAACTGTCTAATGAAGATAAATTTTCTGCAATGATCTTTCCATGCTGTTCACGCCCACTTGATAATCATTCAACCTTCGTTCGGTGATGAAGTTCAGGACGTCATCTAGTTAAACGTGTTCTTACAAAATTTCTGTCATTTCAGTTCGCATAAAATACATTTCGGGGCGGCTGTGGCTCAGTGGGTAGCGCGGGTTGTCCACTAATCCACTAATCGTGGGGTTGGCGGTTCGAATCCCGGCCCGGGTGATCCCATGCCGAAGTGTCCTTGGGCAAGACACTGAACCCTAAGTTGCCCCCAATGGCAAGCTAGCACCTTGCATGCAGCTCTGCTACCATTGGTGTGTGAATGTGCTCTCATTAGTAAGTCGCTTGTAAATGTAAAAATGATATTTCTGTAAAGCTGCTTTGAGACAATGTACCATTGTAAAAAGCGCTATACAAATTGATAAATTAAATTAAATTAATTTCTTCTTCACAAGAACATATGCACATATCCTGCACAAGACATCATGGGATGCTAGGATATTGTTGATAAATACACGACTATAGAAATGTCTTTGCTGCCCCCTACTGATTCAGAAAGAAGAATACAACACAGACCTCCACTTCATACTCACCATGGTCTCGGTGTCTGTGATGGCGGCCGGTGCAAAGATGGTCTGCACCATGAATTTGTGTTTACTTTTCTCATTTGGATCATAGTCAAAGGGCTGCAGCATAACTGCAGAAAAAAAATAATCTGAATTAATGTAAAACAGATGAGGCACGTTTCTAAGCTAAAAACAGTTTTGACAATTTAAGAAAACACTCCATCCATCCATCCACTCCATGTTTACTAAAAAAAAAAACAGTTTTCAGTATCTAAATATGGCACTTGGATACGAGGATCAACTGCTTCCCCATCACGTCGTGTGTTGTTTTTTTCTATACATTACTGTCAGAGTAATACCAACTCGGATTCAGCTACCCATGATCATACTTTTAACACCTCTATGTATAGCAGCCAATATAGCTACTAAAAATACCTGCAGATCCATTCAGCTGTTTTCCCCCCTGAGAAACAATGCAACAATTTTGCCCAGTGTTGATACAACGATTTTAGAACACACAGGCTTTACATTTGGTTTATTGCTTTAGATATGTATATCTCTGAATCAAATAAGACTGGTCCTTAGTCACACTGGGCCTTGTTTCCCAGTCCTTTAGTAAAGCTGTGTGTAAATGTTTTCATAGGCCAAACCAAACTAAAACTTCCCACCATACTTTTGAAAAAAAAAAATAAAATAAAATAAAAATTTTGGTAACACCAATTTCCTTTGTCGTCACATGCATACGTTGATAAATGACCAAGCACGTTCATGGTATATGTACAGTGGTGTGAAAAAGTGTTTGCCCCAACAGGAAATGAGGAAGGGGGCAAACACTTTTTCACACCACTGTACATTTAGTGACACCCACAAAACTCCATAAAAGGCAAAGATCACTGAGAGCTGAAAATAACAGGACGACGACTAAACGGTGAATCTTCTTTAACATGATATGCTTTAAATCTTCCAGTAATGCAGCTCAGCCACTGCATCAGCTACACAGTAAACAGTCACACACTGAATCCTCCTCCTTTCATCGGGTGCTTTTCTATTTTTTCCAAAAGGTCAGAAAAACATGACGGTTTCACGTTCGTTTTATATGTGCAACTGAAATAAACTAGCGATTTAAACTTGACAGCATAATCTGTATACAACTTCAACATATAAAATACAAAACACTATAACAAAACTGCTGTAACTCACACTAACTACAGAATTTGAAGCCGCTCAATCAAGGTTCACGTTCATGAGCCTCCTTATTCGTAAATATAGACATGATCAGAGGATTTTTGTAAACTACAAACATGTTTCCAATCTAATTGGATTTTCATGGATACCACATTTCCGGTGTACGTTTCATGTTCATATTCATATTGATAAAAGAAGACCAATGTGTGATAATACACCATTGCAGCAGATTATGTTTAACTGACTGAGAAGCCAACAATCGTGATCATGTTTTAAAAAATTTATCTGCAATAAGGTAATGTTTGAATTTCACAAAAAAGAAAACGGAAATCTAACAACAAAATCCTGGAAATAAAACCAGGGACCATATACTTATAAACTGTATTCCCATGAAAGACGTGGACACACAACAGCATTAAAGAAGAAGAAAAAATGCTAAACAAAAAGAAATAATAAAGAGAGATTAGGATTTCAAACCAGGAAATGCGAGTGTTGCTTGATTAATAAATGATGACGTTTCAAGTATTTTAGTGGCTCTGTAACAGTCAGCCTTTTGAATATTCACAGAACAGCTGTTGAAATATTAATTATTCACATTTACTTTAGTGAATTCTCAGGCACTTGCAACATTTGTTATTTATAAAATATGAGATTAAAGTGAGATGAAAGGACACTGAAATACACTGGTTTAAGAGCTATATGTGAAGTTGACCTGAGATGCTGATGGAGGCGCCAGGGTCAATGGCGCCGCTGTTGGGCCGTACGCAGTACCGACGTGGTGCTGTGGTCTTCACTTTGAAACACACTCTCTTGTCTGACGGGTTCGTCAGCTTCAGGGTCGCTGTGACGACATCTGTGAACGGACCTGAGGGGATTGGATAAAATTTACGTCTGGTTGTTGCCATTCAGTCATGACAGTTCCTTTTTAATGCGTAACCATTAATAATTAATTTATAGCTATAAATATGAGCCATGCACTACATTAGTTTGAACTCCTAATAAAACACATACGCTGTTAATAAAAACACGTTCATCTTTAAAACATTTTGTTTTCATCATCCATTTTCTTATAACAAGTTGTCATTTCACTAATCAGCCTAGAGAGGGTAAAAGAGAGCAAAAAAATTATATAACATTCTCTTACTAATAACTCTTGAAGAGTTGCCTTTAGCGGATGAATTCATGTTAAACTGTGTGTGATTGGTTGCAAAAAAAGTGCAAGAGAGGACCTGATACAGATTCGTTTACAATTCTATAAAATCACTGACAACTATGACCAGAAATACTTTGCTGGGTCCACATCAGGACAGCAGTCCACCCTCTAATACTGGTTTCTTTCTCCAAGTAACTAGTACTTCATGAATTTTTACCACATTCCTGCTTTCTGGCACAGTACAAAAAGTCGACTGATCATTCTGGAAGAATTCAAAAGGATTAAAGATATGTTTATACTCTATCAGTGTACAGCTTCAGAACAGCAATCATACAAGCTAAACTGTTTGTGACTAAATACGTAATTACATATTCTGCAACCAGGCAAAATAAAACAAATAAATAAATAAATAAATAACGCCAGCAAAACATGTATTAAAAGAGGTACAGTTCACAAATTCCAGCCTGTTTATTACATAACTTTAGAAGATTTAACTTTATGCAGGATGGTCACAAACATGGTTGAATCTTTCTGGGTGGGGAAAAAAAAACCACTGCACTTTCAGCTTGCACATACTGAGTCCCTTGTGCTCTAACAGCTTGCAATTCAATGTCACTCACGTAATTACTTCACAACCGTGAAATCTCCATTTCACACCTATTTGGATCGGTGGTTACATTTTGAGAACTCTTTAAGAGGTGTAATGGTCACCATCTGATTGTCTTTTCACATGCTGAAACTGCTGCTACTCACACCATCTGAGGAACCCCGATGGGGAAAATTTACTGAGAAAACCCCAGAGAGAAGTGTTCAGGTTGAATTTGTTTACAGTTCACTAAACATTATTAGCCTATTCCTTGTGTATTCTCTCACACTTTCTTTTCCTATTTTTTTGTGAGCTATTCAGTGCTTTGTGTGAAATGAACATAATCTGGCAGATGGAAGAAGTACCTGCTTACCTCATATAGCAGTCATGCAATGGTTTCTAGAATGAGATTCACTAGTTTAAATACAGGGAAAACCCAATCTGATTATGCTTTTTGAAGGGAGAAGGGGGGGGGGGGGGGGGGGGGCGCGTGGACGTGCCCGGCGGTTTCACGCTCTGCCCGGACGGGATGCGGATATTGGGGGTGACCTTTTGGCGGGAGCAGGGCGGGGGGAGGAATTGGGAGGCACTGCACTACTGATGACTTTCATTAGCCTATACATTAATAGCTAGCAGTCAACTGGTTGACCGTGGGAGATTTCCAGTACTTCCCAATGATGTATTTACTTACATCATGCAACGCCAGAACAGTAAAAAGAGAAAAACCACCAACTGTACAAAATTATGGGTTATCAATGCTATAGAGATACAAATGTTGTGCTAAAGAATATTACATTACATTACAGTTAAACTCATTAATTACACCATACAAACTAAAGGAAAAGAATTTGATGTACATTTATTCATTTGTTCAAACAAAGTTTGAAATATGCCATTGGGTTTGATCCCTCGACAAAAAGTCAGCTGAGAAACGTTTCGGTTGTGTTGTTGGATATCGCAAGTTTGAATCCCAAGGATGCCACAGCTTTCAGTAGCCAGGAGAGCAAAACTAGCGGTGATTGAATTACACTCTGTCCTCGGACAATCACAGCAACACTAGCCAATCGCAGGAGTTTGTGAGCAAGCTTATGTATGTGGAAGACGGCACATGCAACATGAGCAACAGTTTGGGGAGATGCACCTGGCGGACTTCATATGTCTCAGAGAAAGCACCTGTTAGCCTTCGCCCTCTCTGGATGGGTGGGACATCATTCAAGTCTAGTGGCTAGAGTTTTTAATTTCTTGAAATGTATAACCGCAAGCAGCACAGAAAGAAAGGAAGACATCCAAGTCCAACTGATTTTGTTTAATCATTAATCAAAGTTTTTTTCAACATCTAAAAAGGTTAGATAAGACACAGAAGGGAAGATAAGACACCTCAGAAAGAACTGTAGTAAATGAGTCAGCATGACATGTTAAGTCATTAAGGATTAATCATCAACCCTGCACATTAGTATGTACTATGTAGAAATAGATTATAACTATCTGAAAAAAATGAAGCTATTCTTGTTTAAGCAGAATAACCAGCTATATTCCAGTTTCTTTAAAAGATTCCTTTACTTAAAATATATTATTGTAGAACATACACTGTATGCCCAAAGGTTTGTGGACACCTGACCATCACAACCATATGTGCTTTTTGAACATCCCATTCCAGATTTAGTCTCCCTTTGCTGTTATAATAACCTCCACTCTTATCCAAAGGCGTACAGTGGTGTTGGGGGCAGGGCCCTATGCGGGACACTAGAGTTCTTCTACTCCAACCTTGGCAAACCAAAACCTCGCTTTGTGCACAGGGGAATGCTGGAACATGCTTGGGCCCTGTAGTTCTTGTGTGGCATGGTGTGTGGCAAAACTTTGTGTCAGCAGTTTGGGACATCATAGGTCAAAGGTGATCAGTTGAAGGATTTGCAGTGACTTTTCCCACTAAGCAGACAAGCTGCCTTACACCTAAGCCAGCTAAACACAAACAGCATAATAATAGAACAAGTGTTTATTTTGCTTTGTTTGTCTTGTGCCTGTGGAGCAACTGATAGAAATAGTTAAAAATGTTACTCATTGACATACTGAACGTACAGTTTAGTAACTGCTGAACCAGCCTCATTGTTTTCCAGCGATTGTTTGCTTTACAGCTGGGCGTGGTGAAGGAGAGGGTGTTTCTCTGTTGACATTCCAACAGTGTAGAACTGTGCAATGAGACTGACTCCAGAACGTGCTCTGCTTTGCTCTAGATGGCACCTGTCATCAGAAGATGCTAGGAATCCAAAACATTGACAAACTTTCTCTCAGAATATAGGCACACACCAAGTTGCATGCTTCAAGAATTATGTTTTGAAAAGATTTTTAACCCCGCCTGCAAGATGAAGTCCGTGTTACTAATAATAAAGCATGGGCATCTGGATCCCACTCAATATTTGTGAGACTTTACAGAAGACTACTCACAACTGTTCATAATTTACAAACTCTGTTCCCTTGAGATCAATCGATGGCGAACACGTCAATTAAAGACAAGCTAGCTATCCTGGAATCAACTGTAGATCAACCTTTAATGTCATTTAGATAGGATTTTACTATTATACCACACTGCTGTTGAATTCTCGATGGTGAGGAGTCAGAAGGTTGATTGTTTTATAAAAGCTGCTCTGTCAATAGCTCCGGCGGTAATTCCAATGAGAGGTTTACATTAATTCGTATATGTTCTAGTTTTTGTAGTAACAGCTTATACAAGGGCTTGTATGGTGTGTATTTGACTTGGTAAAGTTCTCCAAGGAGATGTTTGTAAGCATTTTTGGAAGGAGTCCAAGGTGGTATCGCTTTGAAACAGTCAGAGAAAAAGCTTTAACTGAGGCTTCATAATGGAGGGCTTTGTACTTTCTCTGTATAATATCAAACTGCATTTATGTCTTATTAACTACAAGAGAGAAGAAAAGAAAAAAAAAAAGAGGCTTTAGATCTGTTAATATCTGCTGTAACATAACTGATAACAGGAACTAACACGTCTCATGGACATTCCACAACTTTAAACGTAACTTTAAACGTATTATGTGTTTGGAATTAAATAAATAAATACGTTAGTACTGGCAAGAAGTAAAAGTGGAATAGAACGTTTTCCTGACAACATTTGAGGGCACCTCCCTGAAAAGTTACTGATTATTTTCCCATCACATCATGGCCCGTTGAGATGTATTCCTTACTTATTAAATCAGTAGCAATGTCTGAACGTTCTTATTCTTTCTTTTTACACCAGCCATCACTGACACTGTACAGTGATTCAGACACACGGTGATGTTCAAGAGTGTAAAGATCCATCCATCAGTTCAAATCCATTAACCTGATCTCAACACTTATGAAATGGCTTTACTTATTCAAGCTGTGAGAAATGTAGTGACCATGTGACTACCAGTGTCTGTATTCTGCTACCGCATTAATCATTTCTCAGTTAGTAGTATACTATTACTTACAAAAATTCTCCTCCTCTTTGGCTCTCTGAGTAAGCCACGAACGGCTTCAGATGTTGATCATATAACAGGATGTGCTGTATATTGTTCACATCCTTTGAGGTATTAGATTGACCAACAATACCCATTTCATTTTATTCATGAAGCTTCAGAGGTTTCCATGTGGAGGATAATGAAGTATCCAGCAATTCGATACAGTCACCGGATACGCTACAGTTTAATAAAAAAAACCATCTTACGGTCTTACCTTTCCAATGGAGAGTTTGATTTTTTTTTTAATACACATTTCCACTTTTAGTTGATTTAGCTTCAACTCACAAATACATACACATATGTTCCTTTTACTGGGCTCTATGGCTTTGCTCGCATGTCAGTGACTGGCACGTCAATTAATTAAATTAAAAACTTCAATTAGAACAAATCTCTGGATTTAATGACTGAGCATGACTCGTATTAGCATACTAGCCACCAACTGGTGCACTCCAAAATGATCAGATGACGTTAGACATGTTTTGAAACTATAGAGCTGAACGATTGATGTTCAACTGTGTCAACTTCAGCGAACAAGAACGACTGTGTTGTGCAAGCACTAAACAAATTTACAACACATATTTAATAAAAATTTTTTTTTAAATAAATAAGTAATAACTACATCATGAGCCACTTCTATCTAAACAAAATGCCGTACAGATCTCACCCTCAGCTTAGTTTGTATCTTGTCCAAAATATGCTGCATAATCGGTGCAGTTGGCTTAATTCAGGGTTGACTCACCATCAGAGATAGTGTTTCCTTGCTAGTGGACGCTCCAGTTGTTTTGGTTCACACCCGAGTGTGATTGTTGTGTTCTCACCTGCCCAAACAAATCACGCTTCATGACTGAACCATGCGAACGTGAAAAGCAGCCCGAAAGCTGAAATCCTGTCTGAGCAAACAAAAAGGAGAAAGTACTGTTGAAGTTATATTAGTGCCTGGTCTAAGTCTGCCAATCCCACCCAGCGAGTAACCGCAAGCCCACCCATTACAGACTCATCACTCAGCACTAACATCTGAAATAGCTGAAGGGCTGATGTTAAAGCTAAACTGCAGCCGCACATAAAAAAAAACCCCCAAAAAAAACACACACATTAGCATCGATGCATTTGAAAGTTGAACTTAAAAAAATACATTAAATAAAAAAAAATCACCTAATCACCCTGGAAGACCACAAACACTGGTCCCATATATACACTCACTAAAGGGGAAAACAAAAGCTACATTTTCTATCAACCTACCCCAAAGGCATCCTGCACTATACAGAGTTAAATGAGCACACCAAACTGGTAAACAGAAAGAAAACGAGCCAAGGATCAGACTTTTTAGATGCTCAAGCAAACAGCAAGCATCATTAGAGAAGAATTCTTCAATCGGGTACAGCGCTGACCATCTTGGACTCTCTTGGGTCATGGCACAGTGATTAAAGGTATTCCAACCGATCCAACAGTGGATGAAAGATCTCCTCCTACACTACATGAGGAAGCAAAAATAATTGGACAATAAATAAATTATTTTTAAAGAACAACAGACAGCAAGGTGTTCGTTAACATTAAGTAACTAGCTGGGCTGGTAAAATGGCTACTATATGATCCTAATACACTGCCTAATGTATTTGTATGAGACAGGTCAACATACTTGTGTGTTTTGGTTCAGGAGGAAAAAATGCACAGCTCAAATAAAAAATAAAACAAGTCACAAGATTGTAGCATTTGCCTTCCTTCCAAAGCCTGAAGAAGTGCTAATTCCAGCCAAAAGATGTTTAGCGGTCATTTTTCATAAACCTAGGTCGGAGATGATTTGAAGTCAGGCTTTTTCCCCAGTCTATTTATGCTCCAGTGTCAAGGATCTTCTGGGGAAGATCATGATATGTAGTATATTTCCACTAAATAGCAAAACACAGCTTGTTAATAAATCCGAACTAGCCGCGTTATGGTCGAGTGTGCATGTGTCCTTTTCCCATTACATAATACTACCTGTGAAAGTTCTAGTGATAGTGATGGGTAGGAGTAGTAAAATCTCATAACTCCAAAAAAATTATATAAATCTGGCTGTCTGGATAAATGTGTGTGGCTTAGCCACGTCTCTCACAGGATGAACCAATGAGTCTGATACAGTTTTTTTTTTGTGAGAATATGCAGCAAGAAACTAGAGGGCCAATACTTTAGGACT
The DNA here is from genome assembly GCA_022414735.1 of Noturus placidus. NCBI lineage: Eukaryota > Metazoa > Chordata > Actinopteri > Siluriformes > Ictaluridae > Noturus > Noturus placidus. The sequence goes on along the minus strand of JAFFST010050972.1, from coordinate 43,668 downwards.
GGCCTGAACAGCATTTAATAGGTTTAGATTGTATTGTAAAGTCATGATAAGATATATCTGCCACATCGTCCATCCCTACATCTGTATTCCATTATTAACCAGCATATTAACAGTTAATATTAATGTAATAATAGTATCCATTTTCGATATAGTCCTTTCACAAACCACTGACAAGTGAAGCGAATAACGATTATCTCATTACAATGCCACCTGTCAAGGGGTGGCGTATATTAGACAGCGTGTGAACAGTCAGTTGTCAAAGATGATGTGTTGGAAGCAGGAAAAAATGGGCAAACGTAAAGATCTGAGCGACTTTGACAAGGGCCACATTTTGATGGCTAGACGACTGGGTCAGAGCATGTCCAAAATAGCAGGTCATTTGGGGTGTTCCAGGTATGCAGTGGTTAGTACCTAACAAAAGTGGTCCAAGGAAGGACAACCAGTGAACCAGAGACAGCGTCATGGGCCCCCAAGGCTCACTGATGCATGTGAGGAGTGAAGGTTAGCCCGTCTGGTCCGACACAACAGAAGAGCTACTGTAGCACAGACTCCTTCAGTTGTTCATGCTGGCTACGATAGAAATGTGTCAGAACACACATGGAGTAATGAAAGAAGGTGGCGTGGTCTGATGAATCACGTTTGTTTTTTACATCATGTGGACAGACGGGTGCGTGTGCATCACTTATATGGGGGAAGAGATGGCACCAGGATGTACTATGGGAAGAAGGAAAGTTGTTGGAGGAAGTGTGATACTCTGGGCTCATGTTCTGCTGGGAATCCTTGGGTCCTGACATTCATGTTGATATTATTTTCACACTTTCCTCCTACCTAAACACTGTTGCAGACCAAGTACACCCCTTCATGGCAATGGTCTGCCCTGCTGCCACAATGCAAAAATTCTTCAAAAATGGTTTGAGGAACATGTCGGAGTGTTCAAGGTGTTGACTTGGCCACCAAATTCCCCAGATCTCAATCTGATCGAATCCAATGCGTGAGATTGCTGAACAAACAAGTCAGACCCATGGTGGTCCCACCTCGCAACTTACAGGACATAAAGGATCTGCTGCTGACATCTTGGTGCCAGATACCATAGCACAGCTTCAGAGGTCTTATGGTGTCTATGCCTCGACAGCTCAGAGATGTTTCGGCACAAGGGGGACCTACACGATATTCGACAGGTGGTTTGCATGTTATGGCTGATCAATGTTTTACAGTAACTACCCGGCATTTGTATACACACGTACTAAACTATGCAACTGTACCTGTATATACACGCACTCTGGTTACTACCACTATTGGCTTAACCATGCAATTTTAATGCATCTCTGCTGAAAGGCACAGGAGTACAAACATCATTTGTAATCACTTTCCAATTATTAGGACCATTGCAACGACTCGTATAGTGTTAGTTCTGAAACTTCTGCTTTCATCTTTTCTGCCAAAAAAATTGCTGAGCTAGAACAGTTCAATTTAAGAAGGCTCAAAAGTGCATTTTGAAAATATATACAAGTAGTACATGTGATGAACTGTCTAGACCGAAAGCTGAGCCTCAATTAGAAAAGACCATAAAATAATTGTCATTACAAACATTATAAATCAGTTTAGCATACACCTTGTACTTAGCCAGGTGAGATTCTGTCCTGTATTAAAATGCCACAATCGATGACCAGGGCAATCTAACCAATTCACATTTCCATAGTAGTCTTCATTTCTCTGAAGGGTCTGGGTCTCATGAAGCAGCCTAAATATATATTTTTTGTGAAGGATTAAAAACCCCGTGACTCACAGTGTTATACAATGCAACTTATTTTCATCATTATAAGTCTCTTTACTCTTCAACTTTCTTAAAAAGAATAAGGATGATTGTTTCACACATCCGGATCTGAAATATTGAACATGCCAAACCTAGGACTCTGATAATTATGACTCAGACCATCACCTACTACAATCACAGTTGCTTTCTAATGGCCAGATTTGTAACAGATAAGTGTACGACTTAAGGATGAACTCCTGATATCACAGAGATGTGGTTTTGGTCCTTCATCCATCAGTGTAGTATCCATTCTTTATACCATTCCTACAGTCATACAAGCAAAATGGAACTTTACAGATCTGCACCGTTTCCTCTGTAACTGGCAACTACTGAGTCCTCTATTATTTGTCTTTAGAACCCCTGACAGAAAACAAAACCTGAACATACAGACCACACAGAAAACACTTCAGCGTTTTGGTTGTGGATAACACTAGGATGGTACGATGTTATCTGGATTAAATGGATTGGAATCTCTTCAAAACGACGCCACTCTTTCCTCAAGTGGTATCCTAAGTGCTCAGTTTTGCATGTATTGTTATACAGTATACTACACTAAATGTGTGATTTATATTTTTCCACCTTCTGCTTCACCTTCCACTTTTACATTTTCCAGCTGGGTAAATTATCCCAAAAGTGGTTTTATTGCAGAATTCCTAGAGATAAGAGTCTGTTGATTTTTCTTTTTAAATGAGAACCAAGGTCTCCTGGCATTCTGGCTTGCTAAATCATGAGGTCAGGTCGACGCGCAGTTCCCTTCCAGTTTCAAATCAGGCACTGAAGAAAAACAGGGTTCTGAAACCTGCCCGTTTGATTAATGGATTCATGATTAAATTCAGTTTCCATTTGTAAATTTAATTCCTGAGAAACAACCGTGCCACGCCACTTAGTGAGCGAGTCCACTAAGATACATGCTTGTGTGCTAGTTACTCATCTTGCTCTGTGTATATTGTGTTATAAATGCCCACAAGAGCTGATTAGGGGGCAATAAGATACCCTTATACATCTGAACAGTTTGTCTTGTATCTGGATTATATACTGAAAAGATTTTAATTAAATCCAACTAAAATCTGATTGGTGTATGGCATGTTAATATGCACTTCATGTCATTACATTTGAAGAACATATCAATATCCTATCTGGATATAACCCTGAAAATCAAGACGAATCAAACAACCAATACATTTCTTCCTTACCTGTAGTCTACAGTACACTAGAAGCTGTAACTGTATAGATCACTGGATATTTGGTCTCACAGGAGGACAACATTGCAAAACTACTCTATACTAAGGAGCCTGTGTCCTTTCTCTATGGCGGCTTCACCATCTCCTCCACTTTCGCTCAGTACCAGTCTCCCAGGCCTCCCTGTCTCTATAAATAACACCGAGGGGGAGAGAGAGAGCGCAACAGAGAAAGACAGACAAACAGAAAGCACAAGAGAAAAACAGACACACACACACAGAGAGAGAGAGACTGATAGCGAGAGAGATGGGGAAAGACATGAGACTCAACAAGAAATAGGGGACATTGAGGGAAAGAGAAAAGTGAGAAAGATATGTAGATACAGAGCAAGAACAAGACAGAATGAGTCCAAGTACTAGAGACAGAAGAACTTAGACACACACAAAGGAGAACTGATAAAAATAGAGAAGCAGACGAGGATGGAGAGAGAAAGAAAGAGTGGATGAGAGAGAGAGAGAGAGAGAGAGAGATAGAGTGAGTGAGTGAGAGAGAGATCTCAGTCGCCTGGGGCAGTCCTGCTGCTGTGCTGCTGTTTTTAGCTCAGTGAAAACAGCTGCCCGGCCCGATCGGGCCCTTCCAAAGCTCGACTAGCAGTTCAGTGCTGAGAAAATCATTTAAACAGGGGCTAAACAAAGCAACTTCTCCTGGACCGATGAGCTGGGGGAGATCTCTGTGCTAGGTGATGCAGGGACATTCAAGTCGACCTGTACCCGCAGGCAAGGTTCACTGCCAGATCATGTAATTAATGGTGGAAAACAAAAGCGCTGCTCAGGATGGGTGGGGTCAGTTAATGTATGACCACAGGGATGAAAAAAACAGGGATGTTAAAGTGGAATTTTAGTAACGTTGTAGCTTAGTTTTTGCGTTGGTGGGAAGCAGTGACGAGTAATTCAAGTGGGTCACTAAAAAGATTAGTTCTTTGTTTATTTCTTTTCCAGCAGAAAATCAAAACATGGATAACCACAATTTTGGGAAGTACCTACAATCAGTAACATTTTACACCATAGATACGATGGCCAGACCTATAGAACAGCTACATTAGGCTACAAAGTTTGCAAGTGAGCTGAGATATTGAGCATCATTTACATTTACATTTATTCATTTTAGCAGACGCTTTTATCCAAAGCGACTTACAAATGAGAGCACACTCACACACCAATGGTAGCAGAGCTTCCATGCAAGGTGCTAGCTTGCCTTAGGGGGCAACTTAGGGTTCAGTGTCTTGCCCAAGGACACTTCGGCATGGGATCACCCGGGCCGGGATTCGAACCACAAACCCTACGATTAGTGTATTAGTGGACAACCCACTCTACCGACTGAGCCACAGCCGCCCCATCATGTTAACCATCATAAAAGTACCAACCACACCATGACACTGATTATAGAAAAAGACAGAGAGAGAGATTGCCAGTGATGTCCAACAAAAACTCCTCAAGGTGCCTCACTAGACCTGATCAACTGATCTCCTGACATTCTGGTCTAAGTACATGTACTTGACCAAGACTTGGTCACAAACATTTGCTAGTCAACTATCTAACAGCATGGAAATCTCATTGTGAATTATGTTTTACATAACAACAAAGTCCAATCTAGTCTGAAACATTTGTCACAGGGAACAGCAATGTATGTCATGTTTGCTGCTGCTGGAACCACAGATACAACAGTTAGACAAGGTCCAGCTCAATGTCCGTACATAAATACACAGTCCACTGTCCTACCCTGACCTGTCTTTATTATATTTGCAACCATGCTGTTTTTGTTGCAAATCCATGACATCAGCACAAACAAGACAAGTAAAAAAATAATACAAAATAAACTGAGTTGACCGGTTGAGTCGCATTTACAAAAATAAATAAATAAATAAATAAATAATACTCTTTTTAACTGGATTTGAAATCATATACATGTCCGATAAGAACGGATTTCACGTTCATGCAAATAAGATATGCTATAATAATTTTTTTTGGGGGATTTGACAAAAATCTGACAATATCCCTGTAGAATAATTTGTCAGGCACAAATATCAGCGTGAAGAATTAATGATGATCTAAACCTATAAATCTAAATCCATTAAACATTTTGAAAATATATTTACATTTCCTAATGGTCTGATTATATCTGGAAATAATTTCCCATTATAAAACCTCTTAATAAGAGGTTTAGGGCGGCTGTGGCTCAGTCGGTTGAGCGGGTTGTCCACTAATCCACTAACCGTGGGGTTGGCGGTTCGAATCCCGGCCCGGGTGATCCCATGCCGAAGTGTCCTTGGGCAAGACACTGAACCCTAAGTTGCCCCCAATGGCAAGCTAGCACCTTGCATGCAGCTCTGCTCCCATTGGTGTGTGAATGTGATCTCATTAGTAAGTCGCTTGTAAATGTAAAAAAATGTAAAAAAATGATATTTCTGTAAAAGCTGCTTTGAGACAATGTACCATTGTAAAAAGCGCTATACAAATTGATAAATGATGATAAATTAATATTTCCTTCTCGTTACTGGGTTGATCACGTGACCCCGCACATACCGCGACTGGCTCGAGAGGACGTCATGTGACAAGTATAACGCGATTTAATTGGCTGAATGTTTACGTTGTCCTTTTCGGTCATATTCATGCATTTAATCTTGCATCCATCCATCCATCCATCCATCTTCAACCGCTTACTCCTTCTCAGGGTCACGGGGAACCTGGAGCCTATCCCAGGAAGCATGGGGCACAAGACAGGGTACACCCTGGACAGGGTGCCAGTCCATCGCAGGGCACAATCACATACACACTCACACACCCATTCATACACTACGGACACTTTAGACACGCCAATCAGCCTAACATGCATGTCTTTGGACTGGGGGAGGAAACCGGAGTACCCGGAGGAAACCCCCGACACACGGGGAGAACATGCAAACTCCGCACACACATGGCCCTGGCGGGACTCGAACCCCGGACCCTGGAGGTGTGAGGCAGACGTGCTAACCACTAAGCCTATTAACCTAATAGCAAGAACCATGGCACACGGATGATGATCCTATATTACTCTTATGGATCGAGTAACTGTCAGCGATGTTAAAATACAAGTTTACGAGCCTGTGTCTTTTTTTCTCCCCAGACCGCGGGTCTTGCATAGTTTAAAGCCACTTTACAGACTGCTGGAAGTAGGATAAATGAGGCGTCTGTAATGTACAGATGATGATGATGATGAGGCAGAATTGATCTGTGCACACACCCTGCCTCCATGCTAAACCCATCCATCCATCTTCAACCGCTTACTCCATTTCAGGGTCACGGGGAACCTGGAGCCTATCCCAGGAAGCATCGGGCACAAGACAGGGTACACCCTGGACAGGGTGCCAGTCCATCGCAGGGCACAATCACATACACACTCATTCATACACTACGGACACTTTAGACACGCCAATCAGCCTACCATGCATGTCTTTGGACTGGGGGAGGAAACCGGAGTACCCGGAGGAAACCCCCGACACACGGGGAGAACATGCAAACTCCACACACACATGGAACCCATCCTGCTAAAGTCCCATTCGGCGAAAGAACCCCGCCCTCTTCAGAGACTTCATTACGGCGAGACTCTTAGCTAAAATTAACATCACTTTTATAAACAAGCATAATAACCAAATATAATGGGGACAAAAACACAACACGGTTGCTTCAAATTAATCTGAAACGGGAACATTATCTTCTTGTAATGCACCTTGTCTGGCACAGCATCAAATATTTATTGAGCTATACTCGCTATCGGACAACCTTCAATTCAGACCCAAAGAGTATAAACTAATTAATTAAACACACACACACACACACACACACGCCGTATTTATTTAAGCATGCAATTGTGTGAGAAGTGTTTTAACTTGGCTAAATTGCGCCAGCGAAGTAGCCTACATCAGCACCTGCTAGTTAGCTAGCAACATCCACGTCGTCCCTGTAACCCTATCCACACTGACTAGCTCGTGCTAACGCTAGCTTCAGATGCTAGCTAATCAATTCGGGCCAAAAAAAAAAAAAAAAAGAAGCCGGGCACTGAAATGACCAGGGTGTATTCAGAGAAAAAATGACCAAGAAATGGAATAAAGTACCAGTCTAGGACCAAAACAAACAAACAAAAATAACTGTATCGTGTTTGCTGTATTGTGTAATGCAGAAGGCGAGCTATCCGGTGAAGCTAGCCGAAGTAAGGTGAGTGCTGGGCCGCATAGCGACGTCACTCGAGCCCGGGGATCCGCAGTTGCCCGAGTTCCCCTGCCTCAAACATGGCGGCGGGTGCAGGCTGTGGGAGTGTGAAATCTGTGGTTTACTTTATTAAAAACATTCTCCAGATCGGATGTCAGTTGCGGGTCGGAAGCGCACTTGCCTTACCTTTAAATTTGAGATCAGTTGGAGGATCGAGGATGAGGACCTGCTCCAGCTTGGACATGTTTGCCGGGGGGATTTGCAGCGCCGGATCGCCGTTTCCAGAGAGCCACCGAGCGGGAGCGCGGAGAAATCCAAGCCCTCAGCACTGACACACACGGGAGCGCGCACGCAGATCCCACACGCCGAGACACGCGTACAACAACACTGCTCTCAATTAGCATATACCTCTGTAGTTAAACAAACTCAATTTATCTGTTTTATCTATCTAAAATCCAATATAGCCATTTCCCTAATCGTGTATAGGCTGTAAAGACATGGCCAATAGGCTTATTCTCTATTAAATGTTATAAACTGAACCAGTTCACTATATGGTGTCATATTATATAATGAACTACTATTGTATTGTTTGTATATTATATTCCAATATTGTATATTAGTCTTATTCCCCAAGTTATAAATGTCTGAAAGGTAAATCATTTGGATATATCTAGTGTGATATTATATAGAGAGATTTTTCTTTTTTATGAGAATATAACTGTGCTCAGAAAATCCTACGGTGCCCTGCGATGTGTAACTGTATAATAGTTTACCCCTCTGAAAAGATTTATTTTACAAATAATTAAACCCAGGTTCAAGCCTGACCTCTGTCTTCATGTTTCCTCTGGGGTTTCAGGTTTCTTCCCACTTCCCAAAATCATGCATGTCGTTGGACTGGCTATGCTAAATTGTTGTTAGGTGTAAATGAGTGTGTGAATGTGTGTGCGTGATGCCCAGTGATTGATGTGTTCCTGCTTGCACCTTGGAATAGGCTCTTGACCCACTGTGACTCTGATCAAGATAAAAAAATTACCCACAATGATTGAATTTAAATGTGTACAACCCTGTTTTTTCTACTTATTTGAGCCAGTGTTTTCTTTCCTGTGCTTTCTGCCTATAAAACCTGTATTTTTTATTATTATTAAAATGGTCATTAGAGTCCAGTTATGTATATGTATAAATACTTAATTATACACAATTTTACATAAACACATAATTGTGGGTTATGGTTTCCACCACTGTAAAAAAATATATATATATAATTTAATGTTGTGGATCCTCTGGCTATGCTGGACAGCATCGCTGTATCAAAATTTTGTGTTCTGTGGACAATGGGCATGACTATAATAAAGAAATATGATGATGCACACGCCCCATGATCATAAAATATATCAATCATGGGGGGCTCTGTGACTTTCAGTATTATTCATTCATTATTTGTTTGTTTTTTTACACCGAAAGGGGCATCTGACTGCAAAATGTTTAGACAGATAGATAGATAGATAGATAGATAGATAGATAGATAGATAGATAGATAGATAGATAGAAACTTTATTGATCCCCCAGGGGGAAATTCGAGAAAGAACCCTTTGGCCATAGTAGACTTTGCCATTTGTTGGGAACAAGAAGTTGGGCATCATTTCAGACCCATGGCTAGTTCCTTATCATAGAACACTCTTCACTAAGCAAAGTTATTTATTGAGTTTCAGGAAGACCACCCCACTGTTCGGTAATAATTACAAGACACGTGCTATATGCAAATATATGCTATTTTTTCAGAGTCAAAGTGTAATTGCTGAAACTATTTACATAAATATCTTCTACTTTTTCTAAAAATATCTATTTTATTCAACAGAAGAAAAAAATATTGAATATTTTGACAGTATTCATTACAGGCAATGCAAATTACAAATTAATTAAAGCTTTTATGGGAGTATCCTTCCCCCTTAGCTTTGTCATTGTATATTAATTGTCCGTTTTATATGTCTTGGTTAAATAACATGTTTTTTTAATCCATTTATTGTTGGTCTTAATTGACATGAAGGATCCTCAATACAAGTCCATGTGAATGAGTCATATTAGAGCCATATTAGAATAAATGCATTCATATCCATCAGTGATTTGAATTAAACTCTGAACTACTGTTAGAGCTAGAGCTGCTGTTATAGAAAATGAATCAACATCACATTAAAGAATTCAACAGCGCTGTGGTATAAATTGTCATGCACATTAAACTTCTTTTTGTATGAAAGGTCCTGTATAAATAAAAAGATTTGTAACATTTGATTATTATTATTATTCCTTATTTTAACATCATAATAATAAACAGTTGCTGTGAAATGGTTTATATTATATTGGCTAGGATTATTTCTGTTTAATGTATCAGCACAAATATTTCTGAATGTTGAGGCCTGCCAAATACCTTACATGGCATTTTCTTCCTGTTCTTATTAACATTCACATTTTTACAGTGTAAGCTTTTACTATTAATTGAAACTTAGAGACACATCCCTCATGCAAACAGACATCCCTTGTTTGCACATATGACAAGACTAATAGACAATAGCATCCTGAGATAACAGCGTTTCTCTGGAAATTCAATTTTATAATTGATCTGTTCAGAAAACTGCGTGCCATCTCTTTACTCATATTTACTTATGGCGCATGTTTCAAACACACCATATAATAATGAGATCACATTAATTAAAAATAAATTAATTTAATCATAAAATCAGGAAATTCAGGAAAACAAAATTTGAACTATTGGTTATTAAGAGTATTATTAATAAGCATTAATTAACCTTGTTCAAAACGAGTTTTACTTTTTTTTGCAGTGAAATGTCTCCATCTAGTGGTGCGTCACAGAACACATGTTTTAAAGACTGAAAATATAAGTATAACCTGGAGGAACATACAAATAAAGAAACCATGTAAAAAAAAGAAATTTATATTATATATATATATTTATTATGTTAGGCTATTTATTTATATAGTGCATGCTTGAATATGAATTGGTCATTCACAATGGTAATTATCAGCCTCTGAATTTTGACTGTCATATTAACAATTGGGAGTAAGTGCCTAGGAAGAAGTATCCCAAAATGTCTGCTTCCAGAGTCAAAAATTTGAGAATGTGTAAGCAGTTTTGTGGGTAAAGCACCCACTATGGGAAAAAAGTTCAAGAACTGAAGGAAGTGTACCTACAAAGTGCAAGGTGACAGTGTCAATGTGCTGTATTCAATGTAAACTTTTGCTTAAAGTATGATATTTACACTGCAAAAAAAATAATCTTGGATGTATTTGGATGTCAAGGCATGTCTTTAAGGCTCACAAGACTTAAGTATCAGACAAAAAAAAAATAGGAGAAACATCTATTAACTAGGTTTATTAGTCATTATGTTTATTAGGATAGTCAATTTTTAATAGTGTGTTTTCTAACAAAAAAAAAAAAAAATAGACACTAATTCTAGGCCTTTTATAGCATATTATCTGGACTTCCCATTTCCTGGTGAAAGCTTCCTTTGCTAAATCAAAAATTTTAAATACAAGCACAGTTACATTGAGGTACATACAGTATTACAGTAAGTGTTTGGTTTTTGTTTGAAAGCCTGTGGTGGTTTGCACGACAAAATCTGGCCTTGAAGATGTTACTAACAAAAAACCAGAAATGTAATCAGGAGTTTTGACCATTTAGAAAGTGCAAGCTGAGGTGTCTTTTGAAAGGGTAGTACCAAGCAAACGTCTTGTCGCACAGAGAGCAGTGAAAAGGCCTTTCTCCAGTATGGACACGCTGATGGGCCCTTAAATTGGAGCCATGGGCAAAGGCTCTCCCACACTGGCGGCAAATGAAGGGCTTGCTGCCACTGTGTGCCCTCTCGTGGGTGACGAGGTTCCCCCTAAGGGAGAAGCGCTTCCCACACACGGCACAACCATACGGCTTCTCGCCTGTATGAATGCGCTGATGTCTCTTCAGGTCAGCACCACTCTGGAAACTTTTAGGACAGAACGAGCAGGAGAACAGCTTATGCCGCATGTCAGCTGTTGGCAGAACCTTCGCTTTTGTCAACATTGTGGACACAGTGGAGTTCTGTCCAAGTGTCGTGGTTTGAATTACATCATGTATATTTCTTCCTCCTGCCTGTTTTGCTTCAGGCTCAATTATATACTCAATCTCACCAGTCATACTGAGATGAAATGCAGGGTGTTCAGTGTGGGAAGCATGTATAGCCTGTTGTAGCATAGAAGAGCAGCCAGGACCTCCAACACTTACCGGATAGTTCACCGAAGTCAAAGACGGCCATGACAAAGCTTCGCTGTCAATCATTCCACATGGTGCCAGTTCATTTGCTGTCTTCGTTAAAGGCTCCTCATTCTCCTCAGTCTTTAGAAGCAAACCATTAGGGTTCCCTTCATTGCTCCGGTGCCCATTTATATGATTAAAGTCTGTCTCGTATTTGTAGTTTGATTCTTCTTCAGCAAGATGTTTGTTGTTATGGAAATGCGCTGAATAATGAGATTGTGGCCAAAGCTGTTCTGCAGAGCCAAAGTTATTGCCGTTGTCTCCTAAAAAACATAATATGAGGTCAAATTTAACATGCCGAGCTCTACTACACAGTTAACAGTATGAACATTGTCACCAGCAAATAAGGAACAACTAACAGAAACCTAATGAGAGCAAACTAACTAATGTGCATACCTGACAGGATTTCTGAGAGGATTTCAAGTCACATTCATGTATGTTAATAAATAAGCTAATCTGACAGGACATTCAAAAGCATTCATGTTCTTCACTGCTACAGTGAGTACACAATATCTTTGTTGACAAGGATTAGTGTACCTGTGTGAATGTGAAGGTTGTGTATACAGTGCCTTGAGAAAGTATTCGTCCCTCTTGAACTGTTCGTCCTTTTGCCATATTTCAGGCCTCAAACATAAAGATATAAAACTGTAATTTTTTGTGAAGAATCAACAACAGGTGGGACACAATCATGAAGTGGA
>JAFFST010050972.1:0-23249 GCA_022414735.1 Noturus placidus | reverse complement strand
ATAATTTTGCTCGCCCAATTTTTCAGTTTTTTATTTGTTGAAAAAGTTTGAAATATCCAATAAATTTTGTTCCACTTCATGATTGTGTCCCACCTGTTGTTGATTCTTCACAAAAAATTACAGTTTTATATCTTTATGTTTGAGGCCTGAAACGTGGCAAAAGGTCCAACAGTTCAAGGGGGCCGAATACTTTTTCGCAAGGCACTGTAAGTCTCTGTGAATGAACCGTTACTATAGAAACAATAATGTAGGCCTATTAGAACAAGCACGTTAATATAAACCTGTGTTTGGAATTACAGAGTCGTGTCTTTATAGAATATTAATCTTCAGATTCAAGAATTCAACAGTGTTGTGGTATAAAATAATGTCTGTCCATATTGCATGGGAAAAAATAGTCAAAGTATTCAAAGTCAAACCTATTTTACTGACTTTCATTGTCGTTGTGTGTGTTGTGTTTACCATTCTCTGATCGCCACTGTTCCCAAATACCATTCACTGATCGCCACTGTTCCCAAATACCATTCACTGATCGCCACTGTTCCTAACAAACAACCACTGATCATCATTGTTCCCAGCGACCAATCACTGACCACCATTATTTCCCAATGACCAATCAGTGATCGCCATTATTACCCGATGACCTATCAGTGATTGCCATAGTTCCCAACACCCAATCAGTGATCGCCATTATTTTCCAATAACCAATCATTGATCGCCATTGTTCCCAATGACCAATCACTGATCGCCATCAGTGGGGGGGAGGGGGGGGGGTATATTCAGAAGTCTGTATTTTTAATGTGTTTTAAAGATATCTTGCAAACGGGGGGCCTCGGTACAATGTTAATGCCATTTGGGGGGCCTTACCCTGGAAACGTTTGGGAACCACTGCTCTATTCCACACCCTGCAATGATGCATTTGCAGCAATTTATACAGATATGGTGGCTTTGGATGACTCAGGGGAAGCATGTGGTAACTTTTGTCTTCCCATATTTGTGGATGTTGTGAAATAAGAGATATCTAGCTAGTTGGCGAGAATTGGCTATGACAAAAGTGAGAGAAACTTGGGTTAAAAAAAAGGTAGCTTCTGGGTTACCAAGAATAAACCATGGCATTTCTATAAATCTTCTCAGAACCACTGACAATTATCAAGCAAAGTAAAACAAACTGTTATACATTAGCAATTCATGATTTAATAAAGTCTGCAGAGAAACTATTACAACAATGACCAATCTTGTTCTCAGTTTTCTGATGGCTCATAGCATGTTTCCAGCTTTCCAGTAATGAAAAATACACACCATGACACATGTGATTACAGCACCAAAATGACACATGCTGTATTCCTGTCCAATCCTGACAATTAGCTAGAAATCCTATTCCTAATGTACGAAATCTCTCTCTACACTAAACCCCCCCCCAAGGAAGCCATTAAACGGGTTTGGCTGCTAAGACCTGACAACACGTTTAGTGAAAATTGACAGTACATTTTCTGCAGCACAATCTATGATAAATAGTTATATGTTCATAATTATTATGGTTTTTATAAAGACAAAGCACAAAAAAAAAAAATACCAAGATCAAAACCAATGGATGTTTCATGCCATCCCAATTTTATCTGAGGAATAAGCCCTGAAAACACTGACCTCCACCTTGGCTTCTAACAGCCACAGAAAATGAACTCTGCCTATGAACGAATGATAAATGGAAATTTGATTTGATACTGCTTACACAGCAAAAATCCCACTGCATACGCTTTCACTTCATGTTGCCTGATTGAGGGTGTTTCTCATATTTTATGCCAAGAAATATGGTGAGAAAAGGGCTAGTCAGGGCACGTTGAGCGTATGCTTGGTTAAGGCAAGTTTGTGTCCATAATTATACGTTTTTCAGTTCTGACGCTGTTGTCTGTAATAATGCTTTTTTCATCAGTGTAACAACTTCAGGGATATCATTGGTATCGGACAGCAGCACATTCTTTTTGGATATGTATCACATCACCAATCTTTCACGTTAACAGTAAACACAAAATCGTTTAAAATTAGTCCTTGTTTTCAAGTCATCATTAAAATGTGTCATTTTAAAATGATTGTAAACTTTCAAATCTGTCCTTGATGTAGCGTTTCCCAAAAAATAGAAATACTTTGTGTAACCCTTCAATGCAGGTTGTTGGTTTGCACATAATTGATATCTGAAATGTAATTTAGTTTACAGTAAATGTGGTCTATTACAGAGGAAAACAGCTGTATCAATGTGCATAAATACGTACAAAGCTAATGAGTTATAAGAATCTTCCAAAAGCATTTTTCCAGCAAAGTCTGCACTGTTTAGTTCATACAGCAGGAACTTCGATATTAGCTGTAAGACACAGGTCATGGTTAGTTACAGTGGTGCCGGTATCGACTGGCTCGTGTGGGGAAGCTCATGCCACACAGGGAGCAGCTGAAGCCACGTTCGCCGGTGTGAGTTCGCATATGACCCTTCAGGCTGCTTTTCTGAGTGAAACTCCTGCCACATGTCCCACAGCTGTAGGGCTTCTCTCCGGTATGCACACGCTGATGCCGGTCCAAGTGGCTCAGACGGTCGAAACTCTTACCACAGAGAACGCACAGGAAGCGCCTCTCACGTCCGTTCAAAATATGCTGCCTCCGAGGTAATGTGTCATATGGAAAATCTGGCACCGAAGCAGTCTCTGTGGTCCTGAGAGCATCTGCGGTCAATTTCTGATCTAAAGGTGATGCTGTGTTCGGGTCATAGGAAGCCTCTGGAATTGGATTGGACTCTTCTTCGACCAAGCGGGACGCATACTCTTCCTCCTCTTTCACATGAATTTGGTTCACAGCAACACTTTTGGCCTCGGAGACCCCCCAAGTGTGTAGGACTGTCGAGGTAGATTCTAAACGGCGTTGGTTTTGAGCTGAGGTTTTCTCGGTTATGCTAACGCAGTCAGACTCCATCGAGTCTTTCCCAAAGCTTGCTGCGTTCAAGGAGTGTGCCTGAGCATCTTCCTCGTCCAGTGCGCTCTCAGATCCAGAGTGCCTAGTTTCGTCCAGCCGACAATCAGTTAGCACCTGATCTTCGTCTTCCTCCTCTTCCTGCCTATCCTTCTCATATAGCTCAGGTAGATCACCTGGCTTGTTGTTTTTTCCTGCAGGCAAGTTTATAATCTTTTGATCTTCGTACGCTTGATGTATGCTTTCTTCATCTGTGTTTATGAAGTGAGCGCCTTCTTGGCTCAGATAGGACGAGTGTGAATTCGGTTTTTCAGTGTTTTGGTCAAAGTTGTGTGCGATCTGCTCTTCACAGTGAGTCGCCATATTCCACTCATCAGTGAAGAGATTGTTTTCACTCGGCAACAAAGATGCTGTGTCTAATTCACCAGTGAATCCTGAAACAAAAAACTGAGTCATTACAATAAAAAACAAAAACATAAAATGAGAGCTAACTATGACCTTATCATTTTTAAATTAATGAATCCTTAACAAATCACACCAAAACTTGTCTGTGAAATATTATTCTCACTTCCTGTATGGTATAGCAGCTCTAAACTGTCGTTCCTCTACCAGCCTCTATTTTCTCTCTCTCTCTCTTGATGTTAAGACAAAAATGCACTGAAACTGGAGACTCCTTCCATAAAAGTTAAATAAATGAAATAAACATCCCCTTACAGAAAGCTTCATAGCAACTATGATTGTTTAATAACATGTTAACATTAATAATAGAAACCTGTTGATTATAGTAGGTAATAAAACGTAAGTTATATTGTATAAAATGGAAAGTAAGTTATATAGTTATGGTAAGTTTCTATGGAAGTATAGTATGTTTCTATAGTAATGATAACCTAATAGAACAAGCCCATTAATATAAACCTGTGGTTTAATTTGTCACAATTGCTGCCAAAATTGCTGTTATAGGAAATGGAACAACGCCTTCTGGCCGATAAGAACACAGTAGAAAAGGTGAATTGGATTTTTTTGGTTTTCATTCCAGCATGTTCTCACTTTCTGTTTCTGATTCAGCCCAAGAATTTTCATTGGGTGCACCACTAGTATTGTGATGTAAATTATTACATCTATGCTTAACCAGTACCTGACAGGTCTCACCTCGATGGGTCTTCAGGTGACTTTTTAAGCTGCTTTTCTGGGTGAAGCACCGGCCACATAACATGCAGCTGAAGGGTTTTTCTCCTGTGTGTATGCGCTGATGTCTATCAAGATGACTGAGTCGATCGAAGCTCTTGCTGCAAAAGGCACAGGCGAATCTTCTCTTCTGCGAGGCTGCCCCAACCGTTGGTCTCCCTCTGGAAGCTATGCTAAGTGCAAATGTACCGAAATCACCTTGACAATCGGGAGGTGGGTGCACGAGCGTGTTGTGCGTGTGAGAACGTGGCTGCGCTCTCAGCAATTCATCCGTAACTGCATGCAGGCTATCCGCCGACAGCTCCTCTTCTCCACTCAGGCCCTGCGTATCCGGTCTGCCCCTGAGCGAGTCGTAATTCTGCTCCACCTTAGAGCAATCATCCGACCTGTGCTGAGATCGATCGTGTTTGGAATAGAAATGAGGGTCATGCATCTCCGTGTTGTTCTCTGACGACCACACCTGGGCCAGTTGGTCATCATCAGTAGACCCAGAGTGTAAGTCAGGTTCTGTTCTCGTGCACTGGTTTCCATCAGCTACCGCCTGCTCGTCATCCACGCTTTCAAGCTTTACAACCACTCTGGGTGCTGATGCGTCGTCACTCGGCCTGTCTGAGTCCTCGATCTCAGGCTCCCTTTCTTCGTCTCTTTGATCATTTTCTTTGGCCCCTGTTGAGGTTCAGAGAACACAGATTAAAACCAGCAGAAATGTTTGCTTGCTACTCACTGCCAAATTCTCTTACCCTTATATCAGCTGTTCTCTCTTTAACAACCTCTGAGCAACTTCTGGTTATTATTCTGTTGATTTAGCTTTAAGATTATTATCCACTGAGGGCGCACGGTGGCTTAGTGGTTAGTACATTCGCCTCACACCTCCAGGGTCGGGGGCTCGATTCCCACCGTGGCCCTGTGTGTGCGGAGCTTGCATGTTCTCCCAGTGCCACGGGGGCTTCCTCCGGTTTCCTCCCCAAGTCCAAAGACATGTATGTTAGGCTGATTGTCCAAAGTGTCCGTAGTGTATGAATGTTCATATACACATTCATTCTGTTCATTCATTCTGTCCAGGGTGTACCCCGCCTTGTCCCCCATGCTCACTGGGATAGGCTCCAGATTTCCTGTGACTCTGAAGGAAGGATTATTATCCACTCCTCCAGGATTTAGCATTTTTGCATTTGCAGAAATGAACGCAAAATCAAGCAAACTCCGCAATATTCTGTGGATTGCAATTTTTCAAAAATACCGCAGATTTGGGCCAAGATGCGTCATGTCACATCATCCAAAGCCCTCTTCGATTCATGTGTGTCGTACATGAGTACAGCTAAAAGGTCTCATCATATACCAACAAACATCACTGCAGAAGACCATGCAAAACAATTTTGTGCAATTGCAATTTTGCCAATTCAAGTAGTTCAAGTAGTTTTTTTCTACAAAAAAGCACACAAAAACTCTGCAAGTTGCAACACAAATTTCGAACACGCCACAGCAAAATCAAGCATTTTTCACTGCGATGATCACAAAAAAAAAAGAGATTTCTAAAAATGTATTTACTTACACTGGAAGGGGTCCCTGGCCTGAAGAAAAGTAGGTATTGTGTGCAAAAGTTCCAGCCACACACGCCACACACATGCCACACACACACACACACACACACACGCCACACACGCACGCCACACACGCACGATTTGAACCCCCAACCCTGGAGGTGCAAGGCAAACAATGTACTAAGCCACCATGACCCCTATTGCAATTGATATATATGTAGACATAGTCTCTGTATGGGTTCCCTCTGGGATCTCTGGTTTCCTCCCACCTCTCAAAAAAATTCCAGCAGGTGGATGGACTACAAATTGTCCTTGTGTGTGAGCAATTGAATGTGTGTGAGCATAGTGCGGTGCAATGGACCAATATCCCATCCAAGAGGAATTCCAAAATCTTGTGTTGTATTCCCTGCACATGCTCTGGATCCACAGTGACCCTGACCAGAATAAAGCAGTTACTGAAGATGAATTAATTAATTAATAAAAAAAAGTTTGGAGAGAGAGAGAGAGAGAGAGAGAGAAATAAGGACAAATAAACAGAAGAAAAGTCTTAAAGGAAGTTCTATTGTTACAGTGTACATGTTACAAAAGATTTAAAAAAATTTAATTTCATGATTAATATCTTAACACACATCATATGACCATTTTTACTTGAGATAATTAAGTAAACTATAGGACTTGACTTTAAACGCATCCCCCCCTTCTCTAAGGGTATGTACATTTTTGCACACAACCGTATACAGTAACCTGTGTAATTTATATCTTACATGAAGACCAACAGAATGAATAAAACATCAAAGGATTGAAGAGTTCACGGCACCTTTGAGCGGCGGTCTGGGGCGCGCGGCGCTCACACATTGGCGGACGAGCGCGTGCCGCGTCTCGCGCAGCTCCTCGGACACCATCTGCAGATTCCGCTTTAACGAGTCAATCTCGTGCTCGCGCTCGCAGATCTCCAGCCGTAGCATAACGACGCCATCGTCCACCACTTTGCTTATTTCAGCCACCGCGGCTTTAGCGAGCTCGTCCATGATCGATGCTATTTGCTTTTGAAGAGCGACACCGCAGGACATGTTGTCCATCTCATTTACATAAATACACAACCGATTCCAAACCGAGAAGTTTCCGTCACGACTAATATTCAGCGTGTCAGTTCTACAGAAATGGAAAAGCGGAGTTTTTATTACTGCACACTTTGCCAAAAGACAAGGATTGCGTTGTTTTATGCCAGGACAACCTCACAACGGAAGAAGAGACAGTAAGGCGTGGTTGCCAGATCTGTGTAGATAAAACCAATATAATTGCCCTGCTAAATACATAACGCAGCCATGATTAGTGTTATTGCCTAACATTGTGCATACTATATACATTATGCAATAATTACAAAGCTACACTTATCAGTTTCACTAAAAATCTCGTCCACTAAAATAATCATCTCATTTTATTCCATATATTGTCTCATAAATAAATGAAAGTTATGAGTCTACCAATCCAGTCATCCATTTTCTATACCGCTTATCCTACTGGTTTGTGGGGAACATGGAGCCTATCCCAGGGTGTGTTGGGAACAAAGTGGGGTACATCCTAGACAGGGTACCAATCCATCAGCGGGCACAATCACAGCACACGCAGGGCCACAGTGGGAATCGAACCCCTAAACACCCAACCCTGGTGGTGTGAGGCAAACTTGCTAACCACTAAGCCACCGTGCACCCTCCTATCCAGTCATGCACAACATAATAAATTCATGCAGTATCTCTATATACACTACATGGCAAAAAGTTTGTAGACACCAGACCATTACACCCATATGTTTTTTTATTGAACATCCACTTCCAAAGTAGTTTCCCCTTTGTTGTTATAATAGCCTTCACTTTTCTGAGAAGGCTTTCCACTAGATTTTGGAGCATGGCTCTGGGGATTTGTCCTCATTCGGCCACAAGGGATTTATTGAGATCAGGCAGTGATGTTGGGTGAGGAGGACTGGGGTGCAGTCAGTGTACCAGTTCATCAGAAAGGTGTACAGTGGGATTGAGGTCAGGGCTCTGTGCAGGACACTCAAGATCTTCCACTGCATCCTTGGCAAGCCATGTCTTCATAGAGCTCACTATACAATTGTGTGCTTTCAACTTTGTGTCAACAGAACCACATGTGGGTGTGATGGTCTGGTGTCCACCTACTTTTTCCCATATGGATCTTTAATTAAGGATATTAAGTATATTATATACCAAAGTCTATTTTGGGTGCACATGTTGGCCCTATATAATATCGTGCCAATGCTGGCAATGTGAATTTAAAGGACATTCATCCAATGATGGCACGATAAACAAAATTCCATCGAGCCAATATGGACACCCAGCGTTGCTAAAATAGCTGATGTTGAAAAAGGTGCACTTTTTTACCTAACAACACAGGTAACAAAGTGCTGTTGGGCCAGTGTCAGCCATTTCTTTGCTTCCTGGCTTGTTAAGAAAAGTGAACCTTTGCCAACATCAGCCATTCCACTAGGTCAATGTAGGGTTGTTTTAAATTGCACTGACTGATCCCCTAACCACCCCCAAAAACCCTCCCTGGAAAACAGTACCCTTTAGGGTGCCCGTATGGTAGATGGTGTAATGAAGTGCAATAAGCGTTGAGAAAACACCCTTATAGCTGCCCCTACACATGGGGGGAAGGGGGTAATGAATTGCCTTTTGGGGTTGTGCTGTGTGTGAGAAACCTTGATGAAGTGCCCTCTAGGGTTTCCCTACATGTAAGAAAGCATGCTTTCTGTGGTGCTCTTCCAGTGGAAAATAGATGATGCAGTGCCCTCGAGAATGCTCCTACTTGCTAGAAAACATGATGAAATGCCCGCTAGAAAACCCTTCCAGCACAGAATATGTGACGCAGTGCCCAATAGGGATCCCCCTACGTGCAAGGAAACATGATGAGGTGCCATCATGGGTGCACATCCTGTGGAGACCCACTGCGTGTAGGAGGGTCGCTTTTTATTTTTTCACCCCTGCCTTCCAGACAGCTTGTATCCGCCCTAGATCTAATGAATGCATAACGCCAAAATGTAAACCTGGCAACCCTGAACTAAGCTTAAGGCGCTGCCGTAAACAATGAAATAAACTCGCATATATATATATATATAAATAAATATGTATATATAAATACAACTGGGTTATAGAGAAGAAATATCATTTCATTGAATCGACAGTTCATCTGAAACACCAGAAAACAAATCAATCAAAGCGTCTCACTTTATCCAGCCAAAATACCAAAGTATTTTCATTCACACATCATGTGTTTGACCAAGCGTTAAAAAAACCTCCACTAAGTAACAGTAAATTTCCTTTAACATATTAAAGCAATATTTTTTTGTTTACAGAAACTCCGAATCTTCACTTATTGCCCTTATATTATTTTATACCGGATTTAGAAAACCTAAATAGAAAATAAGAAGTTATTATCGGATTAGGATACAGCCCGAGCGTCAAGAAAACACGCCAAACCGGAACCGGAACCGGAAAATACCTTGTGGACTTCCTTTGTTTTGTCAGAAGCGCAGAAAAAAACCCAGGAAGATGGGACCGAAATCATCAAAATGGAACCAGTTGTTTCTCATTTGTTTCTTTTATTCACGTAAGTCATAAAAACGACGCCTTGCTTTTTTTTCTTTTCTTCAAATTCGACAGAATTTGTGTCGTAATTAACAAATTAGCTTCTCTTCTTGCTAACTTCCTTTGTAAATCCGCAGTCCTGGCTGGTTAGCTGAGGGAGTGCTGGCTTCATTCCACTTACCTTGTTTCCTTTAAGAACAGACATGTTTTAATAATAAGTTCTACCTGTCCATGCTTTTATGTCGAGTTATTGATCACAGCACCGTTTATAATCCGTGTCTGTTGTTGTATAAGGGCATACAGAGTCTCAGAAATGTGTTGTACATGAGCTTGACAGAGTGCTGTGTCATTGCGTTCTATCTCAGATGTAAGCTGTAGCTCTGTGGAGCAGAAGATCTATGTGGCAGTGAGCAAGATGACTCCTTGCGTTCGGCTTCTCAATGCCACCCATCAGATCGGATGTCAGTGTGAGTACAGTACCAGTGACCGGGGACAGGATCATCCAGATAGCATGCTGTAAACCTACTTCTACAAAGAGTTACCACCAAGTTAATATCTGACTGTTTTATTTAGTACAGGATGTCACGTGACATGACCACCTAGACCTACTGTTATGTCTGAGATACTTCAGTGTGATGTTTCTAGAGTAGGCGAACCTGCTGAAGCTTTCCTTACGCTCGACCTTTCCTGCTTCTATAACTCTCAAGCAATGAAGTCGACTCACAGATGATGTGTTAACTATGTAAGGAAGAAAACACAACATTGCGTGTAGGATATTGATCAGCGATTGGGTGGTGTGATGCGACCTGACAAATCGGTTACTGGTCGAAAACGTATTGCAGGGTGTCAGAAAAGTCTCCATACATAGGGGAGTATGTATAGCAGTACCACTTCGGTTGTGCCTTCATTGTTGGATCAAATGCATGGACATCTGCTTCTTGGTCAGTCCTCAACAGTTCCTGTCTTTGGGAACAGTGTCGTGTGTGATTTGTTCGCCGTGTTTCCTGTTAAAAAATCCATCGCGACCTTGCAACAGCTTCCCGATCCAGCCATGAGAATGATTTCAATTCGTTCTTCTTTTATCAAAAGCTTTCGTAAAGGCTATCTGGAAAAAAAAAAAAAAAAAAAAAAAGTTCACACGCGCGCGTTCTTTATTCTTATGTTCTTCGCCCAAATTGTAGAATAATAATAATAAAGTTATCAAAACTCTGGAATAACACAATGGAACTATGGGAATTATGTTGTGATAAAAAAAAAAGTTTAGCATTTGTATAGTAGACACCCTTTTTTTTTTGACTAAAATTTCCATAAATGTATTCTTGGAATTTTCTTGACTGATTTCTTGAGGAATTTCCCTGAGATGCTTTTTAAACGGTATTAAAGGAGTTCCCACCAACGCTGGACACTTATCGGCTGCTTTTGGAATATTTCGCTCCAAGTCATCCATTTAAAAAAAAAAATCAAAATGAAAAATTGTTTGCAGATAAAATGTTAGTTTTCTAATTAAAGAAATGAATGTTGGCATGATTATATTTTTGTCTACAACGATTTCAAACATTTAATCATACACCTTCAGATCAAAAGGTTTTTACGATCGAGAGAAACATTTCAGTCTCCAAACTTTTGACTGGGGGAGTGTGTGTGTGTTTATGACATTTTTGTTAATTTCCGCAATATTTGAAGACTTTTGAGACACGCTGTAGAAAGAAAATCCAGCTAAGACCTAGAGTAAATGTCTATACAGTTTGGCAGAATGGAAGATATGGGGGGAACCCTCTCATAATGATCGTTAAAGAAGTTTTTATAGTACAATATACAGTATGTATATTAATAAAACAAATGCAGTTAAAGGAAAATAATCAGTGATAGGATGGTGTGTTACTGTTTCCACTTTATAACAGTACATAAGTGTTTTATTCCTCTTATCCCACACAGATTAATTGATTGACACTTTCTACTTTTTATCTATCTATAGTTGCATTTAACATTGTGGAAGGTTGTTGAGACAAGTTAGTTCCCTTTATCACTTATTTTACGGTACGGGTAAACAGTCAGTGCCTCACTTAATTCACTTTTGCTCTCTCAGGAAGTTAAAAAAATAAATAAAAATAAAGCAGCTTGTCACGTTACTGAGAATGTGCAACATCCTGAAGGATTTCCTATGGTGCAAAAACATACTTCCTGTTACAGACCAATGACACTGGAGACTCCTTCCATAAACGTTAAATAAATAATAATAAAAAGAAATATATTTATTAGTTTTAGATTATGTAGAGCATCTACCCTACATGTCCCTGTGAGTTCTTACTATAGAAACGATAATATTAACAATCAGAAAGAGCGCATTCATGTAAATCTGGGATTTGACTTATGACTGGAATGGTCGGAGCTGCTGTTAGAGAAAATGATTCTACTCCAGAGCAGATGCTGTAATAGTCTGCAAAACATTAATACATTTGTGATTTGACTGCCACTGTGCATGAACAGCATTTATGTGACTAGACATAATGTTTCTTGTGTGTCTGCGTGCTCCAGCGTCCATATCAGGAGACACGGGGGTTCTCCATGTGCTGGAGACGCCGGATGATCTGGACTGGATCACCAAAACGGGACCGCACGCTCCATACATGGTGCTCATGGAGTCGCCTGCCTTCAGCAGGTGCTGTTACCCATAAACACACACACTTTCTTTTTGTCTTCCGTTTCCTTTTCATGTCTGCTTTCATTTTGTTTTGCTGTGTCTTATCTTGTTCTTTTCCCTTCCTTTTTCACTCTTTTTTTTAGTCATTTGATTGGTTTTTGTCTTTCCTTTCTTTCCACCATTTTCTTTTTCATTTCATGTTCTTTTCCTTCTCTTTGATTTCTTGCTTTTTTTACATTTTCATGAATTCTATTTCCTTTTTTATTATTTTTTTCTTACTTTCTTTCTTCCATTTTATTTCTTTCTTCCTCTTGGTGCTTCCTTCCATTTCTTTTATTTTCATTCCTTTTATTTTTTCTTTCCATTTTTATTTACATTGTTTTTCTTCCTTCCGTCCTTTCTTTCTTGCATTTCTTTTCTTTCTCCTTCCTCACCTTCCCTTCCTGTGTTCATTCTTTCTTTCTTTCTTTCTTGCTTGCTTTACTGTTTTCTTTCTTCACCCCCCCCCTTTTTTTTTACAATTTCACTTTTTTTCTTCCTTCTTTTCCCTTCACTCTTTTTGTCCTCACCCCATTGGTTAGTACTGAGCGTGTCCTCTCTCCATCTCTGTGTGCAGATCCACGATGATGAGGCTGAAGAACTCCACCCGGGTTGCAGGAGTGGCAGTCATTCACACGGACACGCCTCCAGATAAGGGATTCTCTCCTCACACATCGTGCCCCAACCAGAACACAGGTTTGTAAGCACAGGATTGTTTGTATGTGCGTATTGTCATTGAGGTTATGTAAGTGACTTGTTTTTTTTAACGTCTCATTTTGGTCTTGATTACGGTCAGGCGTGTACACTCAGAGCTATGGCCCAGAACTGGCCAACTGCAGCACTACAGTGTGGAACCCTCTGGCTAACGGCTTGTCCTATGAAGACTTCCCTTTCCCTATTTTCTCTCTCAAAGATGACAATGAGACGCAAGTCATTCGCAAGGTGGGTGTTTGTGCCAGGGCAACTCACAGGCCTCCCTGATGAGTTAAAAAAAAAGAGTGTTTTTTTTTTTAACCTTGTATGTGCTCTTTCTGAACCTCTCTTTTATTTGGTATATGATGCACCACATGGATGCTGGAACACCACTATGTTATAAATTGTGTAGTGAGCATATATATATAGTGAATACAAAGCTATTTGGGATTTGGCCTGTATGTTCGGCAAAGGCTTACACTGAAACAAAAAAGACTAGTTGAAGATGAAGGGGTCTGTTCATGGATTCAACGTTGTCTAAGAAATAAATGATTTCATTATTTAAATGATGGTTACGAGCAGATATTCTTGGCAAAAAAATAACCATTTATTTATTACAGTTTGTGCAATATTCTCTCTCTCTAGTGTTATGAGGATCACAACATGCGTGCAAATGGCAGTGCTCCTGAATATCCACTGTGTGCCATGCAGCTCTTCTCTCACATGCACGCAGTCACAGACACAGTGACCTGCATGCGACGCACGGACCTGCAGAACAGCTTCAGCATCAACCCAGGTACACATACACACATTCGGGACAGTAGTGGCTCAATGTTTACCACTTTAGGTTACTGATCAGAAGGTCAGGGGTTCAAGCCTTTAGCACCGCCAAGCTGACACTGTTAGGCCCTTAACCCTCTCTGCTCCCTCTTTGACCCTAATTTCCTAACAAGCTGGGATATGCGTAGAAATGTATTTCACTTTGCCTTAATGTAAATGTGACAAACAAATGCTTTTTCTTCTTCTTCTTCTACATGCATAGCATATGGCTCTCACTAAAGAGCAACCTGTTGCCCAGACAAACAAGGTGTATTTACCTACACTGTTTCTGTTTCTCCTCCATCAGAGCAGCTGTGCGACCCCCTAATGGACTACAACGTGTGGGCGACTATACGGCCCATTAACGCCACCGCCAAGGGACACAAGGCAAACGAGAGCATGGTCATTGCAGCAACCAGAGTGAGTGCGGTGATTGATGTGGAGATTAATATTTCTGTCTCCTATAGCTTGTCTCTTTGGTCCACGTTGCAATGAAAGCAGTAACTGACTTGTTGCACTGCCACAAACATACTGCTAAATTTAGTTTTTGCGTGTTTGTGTGTCATTGGTATTAACTTTGTGTTTCGAAGAACCCTCAGTTTAATGTTTAAACAGTCAGAAAGGAGTTAAATGAGCCACCATTTCCAAGCCTAAAGAAATACTGACTAATCCGCCACCAGTACTGTGACATTGCAATGGTCTTATGACAGGGTTGCACTCTGTTCCTTAGTAGTAGACAAGCAAGCTTTGTTCTGGCTGTCTATACCACTCTTTGTATTCTGAATGTATGTGTATACACTACCAGTCAAAAGTTTGGAGACTGAAATGTTTCTCATGATCTTAAAAACCTTTTGATCTGAAGGTGGATGATTAAAAGTTTGAAATCGGTGTTGTAGACATGCTCCTTTCTTTCATTAGAAAACTAATGTATTTTAAAAATATTCCAAAAAGCAACCAATAACCAGTGTCCAGCGTAGGTGGGAACTCCTTTAATACTGTTTAAAAAGCACCTCAGTGAAATTCCTCAAGAAATCGGTTGAGAAAATGCCAAGAATACCTTTCTGGAAGTTCTAAGCAAAAAGGGGGTCTACTTTGAAGATGCTAAAATATAAAATTATTTTTTTATTTATTATGGATTTTTTTTAAATTCCCATAGTTCCATTTGTGTTACTTCAGAGTTTTGATGACTATCATTATTCTAAAATGTGGGAAAATAAAAATAAAGAATGAGTGTGTCTAAACTTTTGACTGGTAGTGTTTTTCATTCTCTCTTTCACACTCAGTTGGACGGGAGATCCTTTTTCTATGACGTCGCTCCATCCGCAGAGGGAACAGTCTCGGGCATTGTGACTCTGCTGGCCGCCGCCGAGGCCCTCTGCTCTGTCACTCAAGTGGCTCCACCCCCACGCAATATTTTCTTTGCCTTTTTCCAGGGGGTGAGTGTGTTTTTGCTTAGGTGTTCCAGTGCCGTTACATTCTGTGTTGTGCAGATAACGCTTCAGTATTTGATTCTTTCCCCACTCACTGTGTATCTTAGGAAACATTTGATTACATCGGTAGCTCCCGGATGGTGTATGATATGCAGAACAATAAATCAGTGATAGATTTTGACAACGTGCACTCGTTTCTGGAGATCGGGCAGGTTTGTGATGTGTCCAACACACCTGCACATTCATTGCAAACACGCACACACACACAATAACTGGTGTGTTTGCAGGTGGGGCTGTGGAATAAACAGAGCCTATGGATGCATTCGGATCCCGTATCTCGGAGGAACGACACAGTGAATGAGGAGGTGGGTGATGAAAAGAGGCAGTGGAAAAAAAATCCAGCAAAAACAAGTGATAAAGTTTCGATACCACAGTGTTCTTGTTTAACTCACCTGACTCACTTCTGTTTTTTGAAGGTTACATCTCTGATGGCCAACATCAAGTCTGCAGCCTCCATGTTAAATCTCTCATTGGACGAACCAAATACCACTCAGGCCTTACCTCCCTCCTCCTTTCAGCGCTTCCTGAGAGCTCGGCCAATCCCCGGAGTTGTGCTGGCAGACCATCAATCCTCGTTTGTCAACAGGTAGGACGGTTTGTCAACAGATTTTACCAATCAAATACTCTTCAAATGTTTATAATATTTACCTTTTTGTAGGTAAGTGTTGAAGATCTGCTTGAATGTTAAATTATAGTCCATTGAAAGACTGATTTAATGAAATTTTTTGGCTAAATGACACAATGTTGCTTATCCACAGTAGTTGTGTTAATTTTGTGTTTAAACACATATGTCTTAAACATATAGGTACTTATAATTCTTTTATATATAATATATAAATATTTATTTATTTATTTCAGGACTCTACGGTAACAAATTGTGCTCCTAATTACAAAAATGTAGAAGCACAGTCAAAAATTTGGATCATGGTTGTTTGTTTATTTATAATGGCTTCTCTGCAGTATTTACACACTTGTTCGGTTGACTGAGGTGATGAAAAGCAGTGTGAAAATAACTGTTGTGCGGTGTGGATGCATCTTTATTCCGCTTGTATTATACAACTCCGAACAGGTCACACGCACCGGTTCGAATAAATATTTATTCTCAGTCGCACAAAGTACTGTTCCATGATTACTTTTACCTGATACAAATGCAAAGCAAGTGTGTTTAAGTAATTGTCAAGGAAAATTTTAAGGCAGATTGAGTCAAAATTAGTTCTTGCATACGGTGTACATACTTCTTGACAAAGTTTTAATAAATGTTTTTGCCTATGTCATATAGGTATTATGAGAGTCTGTATGACACATCAGAGTACCTGAACGTCAGCTACCCTCCCAACCTGAGCCCAGAGGAGCAGCTAGAATATGAGACAGACGCTGCCAAGGTAATGTCAACAAATTGCATACTCAAATACTCTTCAAATGTTTGTTTATCTTTTTGTAGGTAAGTGTTGAAGATCTGCTTGAATGTTAAATAAATGTCAATACAACCATAATGCATGTTCTTTTTCATTCGCAGTGAAGGTTATATGCTTAGTCTCTCTCTCTCTCTCTCTCTCTCTCACAACTTTTTCTAGTCCCTGACTGAAGTGGCTACTCTGGTAGCTCGCTCACTTTATAAACAGGCTGGAGGGGAAGACGGCATGCTCAAAAACATCACTGCTGATACAAAGACTGTGAGTCACATGACTCACTGATTCACTCACATGATCACATGATCTGTTCCTCCAGCAACAGATCACGTGATCTGTCGCTGGAGGAAGTGGAGGCACTGAGATCATCTCTCTCTTTATTTCAGATGGCCAAGTTGCTGTATGGCTTTCTGGTTAGGTCCAATAATAGCTGGTTCCGTTCCCTGCTGCCCCCTGACTTGGTGTCAAGAGAGCGCAATCCCATCTTAGGTTTGTTTGTTTGTAAGTTTATTTCCTAAATATACTTTCCTAACACACACTCTTGAATGCTTCCCCATTCATTCTTGTTCTTGTTGCTTCCATCCTCTGCAGAGTCAGGCCCTCCTCAGTACTACGTCAGTCTGTCGCAAACCCAACCAAAAAGCGTGACCACCTTTGTGAAGTACATTCTAGCCAATATGACCGGCACTGCAACCCGCCTGAACCAGAGTCAGTGCCAGAATCCGAAAGACATTTCCGGCGAGAGCAAAGATGTACGTCTTCATCTAGTCAAATGAATACACTTGAGTACACTGAAGTTGTCAGAATCTTGCAAGTTTCATTGTCTGTGCACATGTTTATATCAGTGTGATGAGCTTTTGAACACACTATATGAATATAGGAAAATAGAGCATCACAGTGACTCATTTAAGTCCCACACAATTTGGGGGAGGGGGGATGGGTTGGTCAACATGATTTGTAAATGAGTGTTTGGGTCATATTTAGCAATGTGTTGTAATTAGTTAAATAGTGTACACAAATAGTGACACAAATATGTCTCTAAGGTCATTAAACCACAAATATAAGAGCCAGATTATGCATAGTGAACTCCAGGCACCAGTTTAATAAGAATGACGTCCTTGCTTTGTTTCAGAGGAATATGTTAAAGGAATTACAATGTTTTTAGTATAGGGAAAAATATAACTGCAAAGTATCATAAGTTGGTCATTTATCAACGCATGAACACTCAGCACTCTGATCAATTCTGGATGTACATGCATCAGTAAATAAGTGGATTTCTTTCATTCAAACATTTGCTGCTGTTTTGCAATTTGTCTGCAAAGTCACTAAAGACAAAGGAGATGCTGTACTTCTTCCTAGGCATCTCGTTTATATCCAGTTATACTAGCACGCGTTCACAGAAGTCAATGATCAAAATTATATTTTGTACAATTACAATCAAAATTATTCAACACCCTTTGCAAATCAGGTTTATTGTCAAAACTTACAGACTTTCAGCAGTTTGCAATGAACAGATCAAACAAAAGCAATTGAAATAGTTCAACACAATGAATGCATCAAGTGGTTTCCCCAAATTCAATTGAAAATGCAACTTATAATGATTTCTCCAGTATTCAAATTATTTTGTCTGTAATTTTTGACAATAAACCTGATTTGCAGGGGGGGTTGAATAAGTTTGATTGCAACTGTACGTGCACTGTAGGACCTGACTATTAAGCCATAATCCAGTATAAAAAAAAATTCTGAATCGTATGCTGTATAAAGGGCCACCTAATTTAGATAATGGTCATATTATTACCATGTGGGTAAAGACACTTGCTCAGTGTTAAACTGTACTGAGAATTTCTCTCTTGCTGTTCTCTCAGCTGTACTCATACGATTGGGTGTCCGGCCCTGCGTCAGAGAACCACACAACAGGGGAACCTTTTTGTGTGCGCGCACCTGTACGCCTGGCAAAAGCAGAGTCCCCTGCCTTTGAGCTTCGGCAGTATGGTTCCAGGGAGTACTCCACATGGACAGAGTCACGCTGGAAGAACATCGGAGCGCGTATCTTTCTAGTTGCAAGTCCACAATTACAGGTAACGTGTTGAATCCAATATAGAGGAAAATTATCATCCTAATTGAAATATGAGTTGTTGTGTAGCTCTGTACACCACCAACATCTGTGTTGTTTCTATGCAAACTGTCAAACTTTAAGGTCCCCCCCCCCCAATCATCTTGTCTCACAGATGCTGACTCTAGGGGTGGGCATAGCTGTATTGCTGGTGTCTCTAGTGGTGACCTACTTCATCAGCTCAAAGGCAGACATTTTGTTCAGTTCTGCTCATGATGCCCCAAGCACAACCTATTGAACACACTTGTACTCAGCTCTCAGAAAATCTCACACTCATACATTCATACAGACTTTATTACCACTATCCAGTGTCCAGCATTAATTTATAACTCAGTACCACTGTTCAGTCTCTGGCATTACAATGTCATATGCAGATGTCTAAGCATCAACCTGTCATTGTGCAAAGGACTGTCTTACAGGAATGTTTACTCCTATGCAGACCTGGGTTCCTGAAATAACATTAATCCAAGCTGGTAGAGGAAATGCACGATAATATTTAAAGACCTTTACTAGACCTGGTCCCACTGGACTGAACTCAACGTTTTAAGGCCAGGTTTACAGGCTGTACAGAAAATGTGGGTAGGAGGAAGATGTCCATAATTTCTATTGTTCCAATTTTTTTTTCTTTTTTTTTTTCAACTGCAGAATTTTTATTTGTGCTTACTGTACTCTGGGACTAATCTGAAGATTTTTTTTGAATGTATAAATAGTGCTTATGGAATTTGTGTGTATATGAATATTAAAGAAGTGGATTGTAATTTTTAAAGCCCTATGCTGTCTGTAAGGTAAATAATTTTCAATTATAAAAAAACGATTAGCCCTGTGCCCAAATGACCTCACTCATATATTGAAGCTATTGTTGTATGATCTGCAAGTTGCCTTTTTAAGGACAATCTCCAGAAGGTTTGCTTCAAATAGTGAAAGAGAAAATTTCTGGGCCAGAAACCTGAAATGAACAAACTAATTAGATCTATTACATCCATTACAATATTGTGAATCACACGTTTTGTAAATGGCCTTTGAGCTTTTGTTATTACAGGTTTAGAACTGCTTTTAAAAATTACCAGCTACATCTTTAGTGTGTATGTGTATGTATGTATGTGTGTGTGACAGAAAATGAGTGAGATAACTGATGAGTATTATGAATATGATTGCATTAGTCCGTATGATTATTTGTATATTATCTGTAAGCTGTATGTGCAATAGTTGTATCAGAATCCATTGAATTTTCTGTGTATGGTCTCATAAAGAGACTCCATTAGTTCCTGTCCAGTCTGACAGACCACTTCTAAACTCTAAAGATTGCTAGGGGAAAGGCATAGTTTTTTTTTTTTTCCGTCTTCTGTAACTACAAATCTCTACATTTACCAGAATCGCATATTAAACGGATTGAGAACACTGAGCAATCAAATGAATAGTTGAGGAAATTAATTTAATTTAATTTCTGGTGTTTTTTTTTTTTTTTTCTGTGAGAATGAGAGTAGAATTGATGCCTTGATTACTGAATAAACATGGATTATCTGACCAAGCTTCCATGCAGCATTATTTCATTTAATAATTTTAAATTACTTTAAAAGATTAATTAGTTTATATTTTGAGAAATAGAACCAATTTCATTTGCAAAATGTAAAATGCATTAGAAAATATTGTGGGTGGATACAAACAAAAATAACTGCATGTGGGATTGTTCAAAATTCCACTGGGAGTGGGATTTTAAAACACACAGACCTTTATGGTCTAACTACATAAATGAGTTTTGTTGGTGCAACATTTTATATAATATATTTCTAACATGATTGTCATTGGTTATGTTATTATAAAAAGGAACACTGAATCACTGAAGAAAAATGGTCATTTTGCTAGAGTATGTTTTAACATTTCAGTACCCATTTATCCATGTCAGAGTTGCAGTGGATGTGAAGTCTATCCTCGGAACACTGGGTATGCGGTGGAAATACAGGCTGGATGAGACAATAGTCCAACACAGGGCACCATGTACACACAGTTTCATTTTGCTCTAGGTTTAATTTACCTAGTGCAGTTTATTATTGCAATCCACTGGCATTGTTTTGGGACAACGGTAGGAAACCAACACAGAAAGTATCACAAGCTAAGGATTGAACCCTGGACCTTGGGGCTGTGAAGCAACACTGCTATCCACTGAACCACAGCTCATGCATGTTCCTTCTTTCCAAAATGGAATTAGAAGATATTTTGTTGCAACCCAGAATACGGACAGTTTAAAATCTAGCCATATAGTTAAATTAAGCACTTAATGCCAAAACATACACTGAAGAATTTTAAATCAAATTTCAGTTCAAAGCTACATAATGTTACATTGTTTTGCACCCAAATAGAGCACGGCCAATTCTTAAATACAACTGTAACGTTGTATGCTTTGGGCAACCTTTGTAGTAATATTTTGAAATACAAATTTGATTGCGTTCTAGACCAGAACACTGCTGCCTCGGGTTCGAATCCTGGGTGAAGTGTCCCTGTCCACATCGTTGTAAGAGCCATTAAAAAAAAAATTTATTGTGTGTTTTTTTTTAATGTGTTGAGTTTTTAACATCTGTCTGACAGCTACATGAGCTTGGTTTTGTAACCTGTAGGCTCCTCATTGTGAATAACTATAGGTTATTTTGGTGATGAAAAATGAAGATTAATAAATGTAAAACTCTCCAAATTCTCTCTCGCCTATGTAATAACCAATATCTTGCCATGTCTTTTTTTATTTTTATCAGGAAACTTGGTGGGATTTCATGTCAGATGATTAACAAGCCATCCTGAGGCAAGCACTGACCTTGGATCAGGCAAACACTACTGAATCATTTCAGTTTTATAAACATACATAATAAAACTGACCGGAGAACAGTTAAAATTATACATTAAAGAGCACATATTATGGTTTTGAAACGTGCCTAATTTTTGTTTTAAAGGTCTCTCACAATAGATTCGCATGCATCCAAGGTCAAAAAAACACTTTAATGTGCTCAAAATTTAAATTGCAGCTTTACCTTTTAACCCAGTGTCAAAAACGACTCGTTAAATGGTCCATTCTAAATTATTCATTCTAAATTCCTCTTTTCAGAGAGCATACTCTGATCTGATTGGTCAGATGTCTCAATCTGTTGTGATTGGTCTACCGCTGCCAGTGTGTTTAAAAAAAAAAAACAGTCACTACCATAACGGGTATATCAGCTCCATCTGTTCGCGAGCAGCCGATGAAGACCTGAGGCGGGGCTTTTTGTTACAAACCAACGTAGGTTAGTATAGGAAGCAAGTCTGGAATTACTAACGACTCGTTTCAGCTGTTCAGAATTGGTTCCTTCTTTTGGGAGTCAATAACTCTGTCGTGCGCTTTGATTTTTTTAAACTTTGCAGACGTGTTTACAATCACAAACAGTTCTATAACCAAACTACATGAACGGTAATAATTGAAAAACCTTAATAGGTGCACATTAAAGACTGGTTCATTGGTTCACTTAGAGATCAACACCCCCTATCAGCGTACCACCAAAATTTCGAAACGTTTCGAAACAGTATGACGCCTTGTTTGCTGAAACCACGTGACTGACCACTGATTCAAAACAAAAAATGCATAAAATTTTCAATGCTTCATGAAGCAGCATTGTGAAATCATCCATCCATCCATCCATCCATCTTCAACCGCTTACTCCTTTTCAGGGTCACGGGGGAACCTGGAGCCTATCCCAGGGAGCATCGGGTACAAGGCGGGGTACACCCTGGACAGGGTGCCAGTCCATCGCAGGGCACAATCACATACACACTCACACACAATATCAACTGATATTAAATGAAAACCTGACTACCTCTGCCAGAAAGCTTAAAATGGGCCATTGTTGGATCTTCCAGCAGGACAATGATCCAAAACATACATCAAAATCAACACAAAAATTGTTTACTGACCACAAACTCAAGGTCCTGACATGGCCATTGTCGTGGTGAACAATATTTTCAATCTAACAAAAAACTGCAGAGACAGAGAGTTAGAAGATGTCAAAAAGTAAATAAACTTTATTGAAACAATAAAGTGAGACAGTGTGCAGAAAGTCTAAATTATTCATACACAAACATGTCTATATATACCTCTCTGAAGCAGTAAAATTATCCCTAAGCAGGGCACTCCCCTTTTCTTTCTAGAAACATTTACATTTACATTTATTCACTTAGCAGACGCTTTTATCCAAAGTGGCTTACAAAACCAATCTCCATTGTCTTAATTAATTATTCATATCCAAAGGATAAATTACATATGTGGCGCATGCATTGTCAGTTGTATTTTCTTAAATGGTTTACCAGAACAGGGTTTTTACTTTGTCCCATAATTCACCCTATAGCCCCAGCCTGCTGCCCTTCCTCCTGGAAGTCTTAAATTTTCTCTTGACACTGATTTGCAAGCTTAAAGGGCTTTGGTTGGAAACCCAGTTCTGGCGAGTGTCTAAGTGCTATTTTATTGCCATAGAGCAGGGGTCCCCAAACTTTTTCCTGTGAGGGCCACATAACTTTTCCCTTCTCTGATGGGGGGCCGGTGTCAGTTTGTAACAGAAAAAGTGTGACGATCGTAGGGGAGCTTAAAAAAATTATTGTTTTCCAGAAAGCCACACATAACCAAATAACCCTTTCCAGGTTCTTTACAGAAAAAAAGTCAGGAAACAAATAATAACACTATTAATGAAATAAATAATAACTAAATAACCCTCTCTGAGTTCTTCACAGAAAAAACAGGAAATAAATAACACTATTTATG
>JAFFST010050971.1:167683-186433 GCA_022414735.1 Noturus placidus | reverse complement strand
AAGAGAGAGCACACACACACACACACACACATATATATACACACACACACACATATATATATATATATATATATATATATATATATATATATATATCCCAGTGCTCGGCGCATGCTCCGAACACCCGCCCCGTGTGTAAATCACCATAATAAGTTCCCACACCATTAAAAAAGGGAGCATGAACCAAGCCCTATTTAACCAATGACTTGTTACCTTTTATTTGCCATAAGAAGGTCATAAAAAGGAACATTCCAGGGCCATAAGAGTCATAATTAAAATCAACAACAATTTAACAGTGGGAAAGTGCGACTCTTAAGCACAGTAATAAACTTCCAATGGTTGGTCTTGAATTGCATGTCTTTGTGTGTGTGTGCGTGTGTGTGTGTGTGTGTGTGATTGGGTGTGCATGTGTTATCTGCTGTTGGAGCGGACAGGGCTGGTCTTTTAGATCACCAGCAGCAGGCATTGTTCTCTGTCAGGCAGCATATGTGGAACGACTCCCGCTGGCCTGGTGGTGAAAGCCTGCTTCAGCGTGATCAAACACCTCACGCTGCCTCGTGCCGAGAGGTGCGATTCAGCGTTAGGGCTGGAGAAATCTACCACACGCCATGTTCCATATGAAAAGCTTACGGTGTATCGATTTAGTGACAGACATGTTTACACTGAATAGAAGCAACTTTGTTTCAATTATAATTGGAATGTGTAGGTTAATTTATTGTTTCTTTGTTAAACAACAACAACAACAAAGCTAAACATTTCAAATCTGATTTGTTCAGATTATTGGATTAGCTTTAGATGCACATCACAACCAAGAAGATCTTGGTTCAGTTGTAGCATGAAAAAAATAATAATAAGACATGGTTGTAGTGCACTGACCTGCTGGAGGGAGCGAGATGCTGTAGGACGTGCTCTCCACACAACCCTGACTGTTGCAGGCTCTCACGCTTACACTGTAGTTGGAGAAGGGAAGCAGACCTCTGACAGACACCCATTGTCCTGCTGTAACCGTGGTGAGCAGTGCTCGCGTCTCAGTGACCGGCTCTTCTGTTTCGCTCGAGTTCTCTCCTGTAAAACACCCCAACAGCAGCGCATTACTATTACTGTTATCTCCAGCAATAGCGTCCCTACTTACTGTATATGCAATATTCTAAACAGGAAATGTTACAGTGAACATTAATCCAACTCTAATTTTATTCGGCGTATACGTTTATATGTATTAGGAAGTGAACAAAATAATAACACCACAACACAATTACCGTCCTCATGTACAAATATTAAGCAGAAATGGTAGACTCGGTTGTAATTTACATTACAGCGGAGGCAGAAATAACAGCCACAATAAATATAATATAATATAATATAATATAATATAATATAATATAATAAATATTTATTAATAATATTATTAATCTTATAAAATAATATTGTAATGCTCAAATTGTAATGCTACAGCATACAAACACAGTCTATACTGTTGTGTGATAACTTTGAGGGGACAGTTTGAGGAAGAAAGGGGCGTGGCCAGACATACATAACATGTGTATCACATGTGTGTCACGTCATTACAGTGGGGGGAAAAAATACCAGAAGCGGGTTATGCTGGAGCCGTAGCTCTTGTCACAAGCATTAAGGTTTTTTTTTTTTTTTTTTTTTTTTTTTTAAATGACCTGTTAACGAGATCAGGAATGCTCACAAAACTAAAGTTAATAAACAAAGCTATTAAACATAACCATAAGCCCATTATGAAATTGAAATAAAATGTATATAATCTACGTGTGCATGTTCTCGCTGTTGATCATGAGTGGAGATGTTTACTAAAGTTTTGTAGAAACTTAATTTGAGACCCATTACTGTCTTGCGAGCAGAAAGAGGTTTTCTTGTGCTGCTCTGAAGGCAGAAAGCATTTTCTTATATTTTCTTATAGGATATCAATGGGCTAAAAAGAAAAAAAAACACACTACGAGATACAACAGAATATATTTATGTCCATCTTAAAGCTGCAAACACTGTGTTTCCTGACTGACATTTCAATCATTCAATTTCACAGCCATGGTAATAGTTGGAATCTATCGGCGATTCCCGATTCTCTCGTCAAATCGTCCTAAGCCTCTTGCTACATCATTAATCATTACCCCGTATCAATCATTACCCCGCAAGGACCCCCCTGTATCACGCAAAAATTCACATTCCACAGATGGGGATAATTCTGGCGCTCTCGAGTAGTTTTGGTTGAACAAATCTTATAATAAAATAATAATAATAATAATAATAATAATAATAATAATAATAATAATAATAATAATAATAATATCACAGTAAATCATTCAGTGTAAATAATTTACATATGACATATTTATTTTGATCGCTACCAAAAAGGCACAAGTACATTTTCGGCAGTTGTAGCTCATCTTCGATGAAATTGAATTTCTTTTCCTCGAGTTCATTCTTCAGTTTCTGTCTTTGATCTCTGTCTTTAGCCAGCCTGTCTTTAGCTACTTTTATAGGCTTAGTTCTGCAACGGTTTCACGCAAAAGGTGTACATACGACGGCAAAATGAAGCGCATCACATATATATGCCGCATAAATACAGGAATGTGGGTGGGTTCTTGTTCTTGGGTGGGTTCTCAGACACAAAATAAAGTTTTTGTACATCTTTCTGTTTCTTCGCTGAAAACGAATCACTGCTGTACTGTGATCATACGTTCAGCGGAAAACTGCTTCTATTTCTAAAACCAGGGGTTTCTTTTCCAGTGAAAAAGCATAGTTGTTTTGAACCTTTTACACTCAGAGAATACATTTCCAGGATATAAACTGCCATTGCTTGCTTTAATAGCAAGGGTTTTCCCTTTCCACAACTTTTTTGAGAGTCTGAGAAAAAAAAATGCAGCAAACATGTGCTTTATTCCCTGTAAAAGATAAATGGAAGTGTTTGGCAACTAAAGAATATATCACAGTTAAAAAGTCTTTTCCCCCCTCTAGCTCTACATAAATCACAGTGCTAGTCAATATTTAATAATGCTAGCCTTGGTCCGCAGTCCCTTGCTCACTCCTGTCATGTGTAATAGCTCCTACTCCGATATCTCTGACATAAAAAGCTGGCTTTACGGCAATACTAACATGTAGAGGGGGTCATTACTGATCGACGTTTCCCTTAATCTGTGACGGCCGGACACTGAACAATAAATTCTCCAACAATCCACTGGGAGAGATCAGTAAACTTCTGCCTTCTACCTGCTGGTAGATTGACATCAGACCAGATCCAAACACATGCATGTATACAAGTTTTCTCTCATTCACAATTAAAACCACTCTGCGTAAAAGGATATTCAGCTTTCTGTCCCACCCACTTTCAGTAAATACTGCACGTCATAATCTTGGCTTCCCGGCTCAGAATACTACTTCAAATCCTCAATTCTACATTTTTTATTTCACTCGATGTGGAAAGCCTGTATATACACCAATATATGGCCAAAAGTATGAGGACAACGGACCATCATACCCATACATATAAGCCTACATAAAACCATGGGCATTAACACAGAGGCTTTCCACTAAGTTTTATAATGTGGCTGTGGGGATTTGTCCTCAAGAGCATTATTGGGGTTAATGAAAATTAGTCTTTTTTAAAATCACATATACATTAGAGCACAGTGAAATTATTTTCCTTGCATACCCCAGCATGTTAGATAGCTGAGGTCAGAGCATAGATACAGCGCCCCTGGAGCAGAGAGGGTTAAGGCCTTGCTCAAGAGCCCAACAGTGGCAGCTTGGCAGAGCTGGGGCTTGAACGCTCGACCTTCCGATCAGTAACCCAGAGCCTTAACCAGTAAGCCACCACTGCCCCACTGATGTCAAGTGAGGAGGCCTGGTGCTATTCCAATTCATCCCAAAGGTGTCCACTGGAGTTGAGGCAGGGCTCGGCTCACTCGCCAAGTCTTGACTTCATGGATAACGGTTTGTGCACAGGGGCATTGTCATGCTGGAACAGGTTTGGGCTCCTTAGTTTCAGTGCTTAATGTCCATCCATCCATCTTCTACCACTTACTCCTTTTCAGGGTCACGGGAAACCTGGAGCCTATCCCAGGAAGCATCGGGCACAAGGTGGGGTACACCCTGGACAAGGTCCCAGTGTGCTTAATATTTCTAGTTCTTAATGCTAGAGCATACAAAGACATCATATACAAATTGTGTACTTCCAACTCTGTGGCAACAGTTTGGGGAAGAATCCTATCTGGGTGTGATGGTCAAGCGTCCACATACATTTGGTTATACCTGTATTCCACAGGAAATGTTTGTATCTTCTGTGGCTTGAGACTGGAACCTCAAGCTCCACCCCCAAAAGAGATTATTTTGGAAACACTTGATATTGTCCTATCAAAATCTCTCTTGGGTGGCATACTCTCTCTCTCCTGTCAATCACAGCGACACTAACCAATATTGAGTCTATGTGAGCTTATGTATGCAGAAGTGGGTGGATAGAGCGTTCCTCAGCATGTGTTATACCAGTGTCTAAGGTTGCATGAGCAACAGTTCAAAAAGATGCAGTCGCCTGGGTTCATGTGCCTTGGGGGAAGGATGCTAGAGCCGTTGTGATAGCCTTCACTCTCCCTGGTAGCTGTTGGTAGCTGTCGTGTAACAGAGGTTACCTGATGAGAGTAGGAATTGGCCAAGACTTCATGATGAAGAAATCATGATGACAGACTTGGAAATCTGACAGACAGGGAAGACCCGGTTCCTGAATGCCAGAAGTGCCATTTAAATCTTCTGGATACACAGTACACAACATATGCAGCAACTGTGTGAATAATAATGCTTGCATTACCACTGCTTCTGAATGTGCGTACAAAATCATGCATCAAGTATAAACCAGGCTGCTTCGCGTTGCTTTACGTGTCACACCACCTCGGTCTGGATTATTTTCCTAGAATACCACAGCACAACTAAAAGCAATACATTTCTAGATCTTACCGTCTTTTGAATTTTGGTAGAAAGTCAAGTTTGGACCAAAACTCTTTGTGTTTTATGAAGAGTGCCTACAATACACCCTTTGTGGTGCACGCATTTAAACCTCAGACCACTAAACGAGTCTTGCCTGAGATGTAGAATACTTTACAAAGCCGCAAACGAGTACAAGGTTTTTCAATTTCCCAACATAATACATAGTATGGCAAATCACTACATAGAGGCATGGTCCTGAGTGCATGTCCACTCTGCCTAGAGGTCGTTATACTACAAAATGACTCACTTGGTCAGAAATGTTTTGGATTGACACGCAAAACACCATCAGCCCATTTGGTCTAAATGATGACTTTAGACTCAAGTGCTTTTTAAAGGACTGACAATGATTTACTCCTTGCTACTGGAGAGTTGCTTACTTTCTCTTCAAGTTGTGTTTAGTATGAGCATGATATCCCACTGTAGTGTATAAACACAGACTTCAGACCATGCTTTTGTGTTTGTGTAGTTGTATAGTCTGTGGTTTAGTCTATGGGACATTTATTGCAATCCTTTGAGTTCGAAATGGAACCACAGAAGCTTGATGTGGGCCTACAGAAATCCCATGATAAATATCTTTATCTTCCAATGATTTCTGCCCTGATGAAGCTCAACTAGGTTGAAATGTTGCCATATAGTGGGAAGGTATGACTGGTACGTAGCAACTGATCCTGACGCCATGAAAGATGCTAATTTACAACTCGTTTTAAGAAACAGAGAATATGCACAGATCTGCCCACACTGTGGAATACATAATCAAACCAATTTCCAAATTTCTCTTTTCTCGCCCACATATTTATAAGTGAAAGAATTATGCACATTATGCATAATGCCATGTAAATGATGTACGGTATAAACGGCATAAACTTGTGTGTCAGTTTTTTTCAGATCATGTGCAAGATTTCTGAGCAGAATGCAACCTATTCATTTATACCTGAAACTGGGTGCAAACAGTCGATACAGTTGACCCTGTCACAGTAAATCAGAGTACAACAAGAAGTACAGTATTTCAGAGTAAAATGTGGGATCAGAAAACACAAACTTTCAACAAGACAGCCAAACATACACCGTGCGCGCGCACACACAGACACACATATACTGTACACTTCCAATTGCTAAACAGGAAACATGAAGCATAAAAAAGTCAAGTGCTTATGAATGGCTATAATTTAAAAAAAATGTCCAAGTCTTTCTGGATGTCCAATGAAATGTCCAAGTCTGCTGAGTGCAAACGTATATAATTTGCTGATGAGAAACAAATGTCAAGAAAGTGTTACATCAGTCACACTAGCACATCCACAGATTAAGACAAGCACTCTGAGGGCAACAGTGCAGGGCAGCAGTCCAGGTCAGATGTGCAGATAAACTCTTGATACATAAACAATGAAAATCTATTCTAATAATAAGGGTTGATTACATACATGCCACTCACACAGGTTTGCCCTTAAATAATGTAAAAATCAGAAAGATATGAAGTATAAATAATGCGAGAGGAAAGGTGGCACAGTGAGTAACGTTGTCACCTCACAGCTCCAGGGTCCCGAGTTTGATCCTGAACTCGGGTTACTGCGGGCAGGTCGATTGGCTGTGCTAAACTGGTGTATTCTATCTTATGCCCAGGTAGAGATGCACTGATTGTAAATTTCTCAGACGATACTGATAACCGATTATTCAGATAACCGATACCCCAGCCTTTTATGCCTTCTTTTAAACAATTAATAATTAATTCTGAAGAAAATCTCCATTCAAAGTTGTTTCACAGTGACTGGTCTCATAAACAGAAAACACATTATTCAAATTCTGAACTTATGAAATGTTATTCATTTATATTAACAGAATTAATTGACTGAAATCTAAAAAAAATAGGTAACAAGCTTGTTAGTCTCACATTCACTCACCACAAACAAAAGCATTTCTACTTCATCACGGACATCAAACTGGTAGTATATAAGGAAACTATTTTATATATTAACATTAACTAGATATGAAAGTTACTACTCTACAAATATATTGTTCTGTGCAATATATACTTATTTGTCAACTTTCATTTAAATATATCAATGGTGTACTGGCGCTTTAATTTAGCACGAGCAGCACGGCAAAAAAAAAAAAAAAAAAAAAGACTCAACGCCGAAACTCCGGCTTCACTGCTGCAGCGTCCGGTGTAAAATTTTTGCGGTGTAGAGATTACAGGGATTACAAACTGCAGTTTTATCGTCATTCCACACAAGAGACATCATCTTTATGCACAGCAGGAAATTGATGTGTTTTC
This sequence comes from Noturus placidus, assembly GCA_022414735.1. Taxonomy (NCBI): domain Eukaryota; kingdom Metazoa; phylum Chordata; class Actinopteri; order Siluriformes; family Ictaluridae; genus Noturus; species Noturus placidus. The sequence goes on along the minus strand of JAFFST010050971.1, from coordinate 179,166 downwards.
CCACCCTCTTTTGTTTGACAGGATATAATTGGCCCTGATCATCAGATGTTTTTGAACAGTGTTTAAAATTTTTTAACTTTCTCGGCCAATACATCTCTATGCCCAGGTTTTCCATGATGGTCTCTAGATTCAGCATGACCTGACCAAGATAAAGTGCTTACTGAAGCTGAATGAATGAATGAATAGACAAATGTACACTTGATTGTTGGGCATATGCAGAAAGTGATGTGTGTGTGTGTGTGTGTGTGTGTGTGTGTGTGTGTGTGTGTGTGTGTGTGTGTGTGCATGTCCCTCATACACCACATTTATCTCCAGGCGGTTCTAAAAAAGCTGAGAGCTTGTGGAGGTGAGTGGTGGGGTTGATTCGTTCTGAGTGTGCCATCACACTCTCTTTAACAAACCTGTCCACTTTTATCCCGCCAAGGGCAAGGAGCTTCTCCCTGCCTCCCAGCAGCCGGCCCAAGAGAAATGGCCAATGACAACAATTCATTTACGGCCATTATGGCATGCGGGCGCCATGCTAGGGTTCACTGCCCTTTTTGCATACTATGTGTAAACAATCATAGGGAAAATAACTGGAGTCAATATGGGAGATCAGAGGCAACAAAGGTGAGGGAGGGGGGTGTAGGAGGGTTTTTTTTTATATATTTACTCAGAGTGCTGGTGAACTGTTGAGGAGAGAGTTCTGTGACTTACCTGATGGCTGGTAGAAGGTTCCGGTAAAAAGGACTGAGTAACTGAGGTTGCCGTTTGGTTTGGCTGGCACTTCCCACTTTACCCAGACTGACTTTGGACTCTCTGGGAGAATTTCTAGGGGCAAGTTGCCAACTGGGGGCATTTCTGAAGTCCGCACCTCTGTCTGAAAGAGTGAGAAAAATTAAATTTAGAACAGATCGTTCTTTGAAAATGTTCACACTGGTTATTATATAAGGTCAAACTCTCAAAACAGGTCAATGTCAACTATTTAAATACAGGATATTAAAATATCCTTCCAGGAAATTACTCCCCCCAGCTTGTACACATTTCTCTAGCATATCTGTCTACTTGACAAAGCACCCAGTCCCCATTTACTCCCATACCCCCCCCCCACCCCCAGCAACCCCCAGCACCCCCCAGCACCCCCTCCACCCGTAAGTTTTTGCTGCATTGGCAAAAACAGCCATTTGCCTAAATATTGCACCCATATTGGAAAAATGCCCAAATCTGGCCCATCAATGCTTTAACCAGCCCAGAGTGGCATTTACACCAAATGTCAAGCACGAGCAGAAGGTGCTTTATTGAACCGAGCAAATCGATCACCTTTATGATGTTGAGCTGCCATCTGACACGTTTGGGTATTTAGCATAATGTAAATGGGAACGGGCCCTCACCAATGGGCCAAGAGCGCAGCCCTGAGCTGTGCACGCCTGAACACGGAAGCTGTGCAAACTCCAGGGAGAAAGACCGACGATCCCGAAGCTCGTAAATGTGGAGTTCTGCCTCAGTACGCCGTCCATCCATACGCCGTAGCTGCTGATCACACCTGCTCCACACAGAAGATTAAAAGAAAGAAAAAAAGGAACGGGATCAATTTGCCGTGTTATGTGTGACGTGTATGTGTGTAAAGCAGAGGTTAAACATAAGAATATGGAAATGTATGGGTATTATAGTACAGTAATTGGTTGTAACACATTATTACATTTGTCAGTGTATATATATATATATATATATATATATATATATATATATATATAGCCATGTAGAAGGTGGACGAATAAGAAATGGGAGTTCGGAAAACCTTCCTGCAAATGTGGGAGGAAAAAAACCACATTTTATTTATAGGCCTGTTCACAGACATGTGTGTATCTGAATACTTCCTGGTGTAAACAGGCCATTTTGTTTAAGGCTCTGTGTTAAAGGCAGCCATTAGGGAGAGAGGGCCGTAAAACATGGAAAGAGAGCCTTTTAATTCTGCTGCCCTATTTACAGCGATCCGTTGACGCTTGCTGCCCTTAACAAAGCATGGCTAAAGGTGCTCGGGGTCAGTGAGAGCAGGATAGCGATAGCAGAGATGGACAAATATGTCCGTGCATATGGGAAAAACCAAGCTGTTACATACAGTCACAGTCTAATATGCATTCCAATACAGATATACAAAAGTTTAACCTTGTATATACACATCACACTTATTTGCTTCAGAATTATAATTCATTGACCTCACTACATTACTATACTAATATTAACCGATATTTTTATCATCATAGAATAAGAGCTGCATGTTCCTCCTCTCCAATACTCACTTACATTAAATTCAGAAACTATATCTATATGCGCTTGAATTTTCTCCATTTAGATAAACGTTTTATTGTTTACAAATCAGTTTTAAGATTGTCCATTAATAGACACAGATAAATATGAACATTTCGGGCTCTACCCTGAGATAAAGACCAAATTAGTTAGATCAATTCAAACTATTACACAAATCGAGTAAATCAATATTTTACGACATATATTAAAGACTCACGAGGGTTAAATGGGCAACCTAGAATTTTAATCTGCTATTCAAGAACATTCCACTGTAACTAGTGGATCTGCTGCACACGGTGGAATAATGTGCCTTCAACTGGGCCTGTCATGTGAAGCCTTAAAGTATGCTTGGAGAATTCTGAAAGTGCTAGTATATAAGTTATAAATATAATAACAACTGATCAAAATTGATATTTTGTAAGTTATGTAATAAAAAAAATACTAATGACGAGCTGGTGGATGTTCGAAACCATTCACTACCTTTGTAAAGCTTGCTCACATTACAACAGATTTGGCACATACTAAATAATTCATATTAAATCATATTGGTGTAATTAATATATTTTTTTTACATAATTATTAATCATATATTTACATAATTTAAGTTTTAAAAATATGTTTTACAATCTGGTCACAAGAAATAAGACTTACTTATGTTTATGGAAGAAAACAAAAAGAGTCAAATAAAAGCTTTAAAATATAATTATAAATAAATAATATAAATAAATAACTTTTCAAGGTTATACAATTATATCTCATCAGGATTACTCAAAGGTCAGGGGCCAGCTCCTGAAGTATCGCTCTCACGCTGCCAGAAGAGCGAATGAGGAGGAAGCAGTGTGCTTGTGCCTGCCACTGTTCAAGCTGCAGTTCATAACATCAGTCAAAAGGGAGCACTTTTTACCCACTTAAAATGCCACACTCTCTCGCTCGCTCGCTCTCTCTCGCTCGCTCTCTCGCATACCACCACATAAAGCCATCCTACTTTCCTGCTTGTCGTCTGGGGGTGCTAGCCCATCATTAAAATGTGAAACACCTCTCACCTAACCAGAGCTCACCTTTTACCAGGGTCTGGCTTTGACTCCGCTCAGTGCTGGGTTTAAGCTGAGCACCGACCACAATAACATGTCTGTTAAATCATATAGAAATAATAATACTGCTGCAAACATGTGGAGTCAATATGAGCCAGAAATTTGGTCATATAATTATCATCATTTTCATAATTCATGCATTGATTTAATATTTGTATACTTCTAATACATGTTGACCAATAGGCATTTACACTTACATTTATAATTACAGTCATTTTTTTAGACTCTAAATTAAAATATTTTTTCAGATGCAATATAACATTAACCCTTTTTTCCCAACCAACAGTATACACAGATGTGTAGCTCACGCATTCACACACTCAGATTTGATGAGACATTTATATTGTGTGAATAAAAAGCTGTTACTGAAATGCTGATATCAAAAAATGAAATGTTTCAATATTTCTTTTCCTAATTAAAGGGGAAGGGGAAAGAAAGAGGGATAAACTGCCATTATGAGCTGGCTAGTGTCCACAACTAAATACTGTTTATACATTTATTGTTTGAAGTTTTGGATAATATTGACAGTGTATAAAATCGAAGCCTTTATTTGATCAGAATAATAGAGGACTTAGCAGTACGTAAGAAAAGGAAGAAAAAATATACTTAAAAAGGGGTGAAAATATACGAAGAGAGGGGAGTGCACTCACCATTGGGCTTTAGTGGAGGTCCCCAGGTCAGGTTTAGTGCATGTGGAGAAATGTAGGTAATGTTGGGAGCTGGCACTTCTTCTGGAGAACTCTCATCCGTTTGGGCCATGCTGGGGACGCTGAGGGTGCAGCCACCTGCTGTGCATGCCTGTATGTCAAAGGTCAAAGGTGACTTATTTGTATGGGTCAAATATTAAAAGATGTTGTTCCATCATGAAACTTTTCATCTTTGGCTTAATTTTGATAGTAATATTTATAGCATTCTTAGTTCTGATAGTTACAATGGTGAAATATCACCATTGTTTGTAAATATGAAGTAAAAAAGGTGATTTAAGGCCTTGATATATGACATCCACCTTTTAATTACATACAGTGGGGGAAAAAAGTATTTGAGCCCCTGTTGATTCTGTATGTTTGCCCACTAACAAAGAAATGATCAGTGTATAATTTTAATGGTAGTTTTATTTGAACAATGAGAGACAGAATAACAACAAAAAAAAAAATCCAGAAACACACATGTAAAAATGTTATAAATTGATTTGCATTTTAATGAGGGAAATAAGTATTTGACCCCCTATCAATCTTTTATACAGGTAATGAGCTGAGATTAGGAGCACACTCTTAAAGGGAGTGCTCCTAATCTCAGTTTGTTACCTGTATAAAAGACACCTGTCCACAGAAGCAATCAATCAATCAATCAGATTCCAAACTCTCCACCATGGCCAAGACCAAAGAGCTCTCCAAGGATGTCAGGGACAAGATTGTAGACCTACACAATTCTGGAATGGGCTACAAGACCATTGCCAAGCAGCTTGGTGAGAAGGTGACAACAGTTGGTGCGATTATTCGCAAATGGAAGAAACAAAAAAGAAATCCAGGCAAGATCTCACCTCGTGGAGTTGCAATGATCATGAGAACAGTGAGGAATCAGCCCAGAACTACACGGGAGGATCTTGTCAATAATCTCAAGCCAGCTGGGACCATAGTCACCAAGGAACAATTGGTAACACACTATGCCATGAAGGACTGAAATCTTGCAGCGCCCCTGCTCAAGAAAGCACATACTGTATACATGTCTGTCTGAAGTTTACCAATGAACATCTGAATGATTCAGAGGACAACTGGGTGAAAGCGTTGTGGTCAGATGAGACCAAACTGGAGCTCTTTGGCATCAACTCAACTCGCCGTGTTTGGAGGAGGAGGAATGCTGCCTATGACCCCAAGAACACCATCCCCACCGTCAAACATGGAGGTGGAAACATTATGCTTTTGGGGTGTTTTTCTGCTAAGGGGACAGGACAACTTTCCCCCACTGTATCTGCACGGTTTGGTATAAAACTATGTGGAAACCTGACCATCACACGCACATGTACTTGGTGACCATTCCATTCCATTAATATACCATTGGTCATTGAGCATTAATATGCCATTTTATAATGATAATGAGTCTTTATTTATCACATATACATTACAGCACAGTGAAATTGCTTTCTTCACATACCCCAGCATGTTGGGAAGCTGGGGTCAGGGTGCAGGATCAGCCATGATACAGCACCCCTGGAGCAGAGAGGGTTAAGGGCCTTGCTCAAGAGCCCAACAGTGGCAGCTTGGCAGTGCTGGGGCTTGAACCCCGACCTTCCGATCAGTAACTCAGAGCCTTAATCACTAAGCCACCACAAATTTAAATTAAATAATTAACTTTAAATTCTTCTCGAAAAAGGGAGGAGTACTCACAGCAATTTGGAAAAGGTAGGTACTCCCAGGGACAAGGTTTTGCAGTGTGTAATCCTTGAAGAGCTGAGAGCTGTTGTACACCACAATTGGTTCCTCTCTAGGAATGGCCTGGTACAGCGTGTAGAACTGCAGCTGCCCGTTCACCTCCAGCGGGGACGACCACCTGAGGAATGTGTGGAAATTCAAAAAACAAACAAACAAACAAAAATGTCCTTATATAGCAGTCAGTGGTGTCACAAAACAGTAAGTAGAGTTACTGAGCAGTCAGTAGTGTTACTGAGCAGTGAGTCATGACACTAATCTATAGTGTTATTACTGATTAGTGACTGGTGTTTCTGTGCAGTCACTTCTGACATTGATCTGACATTGGTGTCTGAGAGCAGAGCAGTCACTGGTGTCAGTGGTATAAGAGAGCAGTCAGTGGTGTCACAGAGCAGTCAATGGTATCACTGAGCAGTCAGTGGTGTCACAGAGCAGTCAATGGTATCACTGAGCAGTCAGTGGTGTCATAGAGCAGTCAGTGGTGTCACAGAGCAGTCAGTGGTGTCACAGAGCAGTCAGTGGTGTCACTGAGCAGTCAGTGGTATCAGAGAGCAGTCAGTGGTGTCACAGAGCAGTCAGTGGTATCAGAGCGCAGTCAGTGGTATCAGAGCGCAGTCAGTGGTGTCACAGAGCAGTCAGTGGTGTCACAGAGCAGTCAATGGTGTCACAGAGCAGTCAATGGTATCACTGAGCAGTCAGTGGTATCAGAGAGTAATCAGTTGTGTCACACAGCAGTCAGTGGTGACACAGAGCAGGCAGTGGTGTCAGAGAGGATGCAGGCAGTACGCAGTGTCACTGAGCAGTTAGTGGTTTCACACAGCAGGCAGTGGTGTCACAGAGGATGCAGGCAGTAAGTAGTGTCACTGAGCAGTCAGTGGTGTCACAGAGCAGTCAGTAGTGTCACAGAGGATGCAGGCAGTAAGTAGTGTCACTGAGCAGTCAGTGTTGTCACAGAGCAGTCAGAGGTGTCACAGAGCAGTTCGTGGTATCTGAGAGCAGGCAGTGGTGTCACAGAGCAGTCAGTGGTGTCACAGAGGATGCAGGCAGTAAGTTGTGTCACTGAGCAGTCAGTGGTGTTACAGAGCATTTAGTCATACCACCAAGCCATTAGCATTGTTACCAAGCAGTCAGTGGAGTCACCAAGCAGTCAGTGGCATCACTCAGCGGTCAGTAGTGTCACTATGACTAATTGGGGATACCAATGACTGATCAGACATCACCAAGGACTACTGATGTTACTGAGCAGTCAATGGTGTCACGAGTGACATCAATGAGCAGTCCGTGGTGTTACCAGACAGTGAGTGGTGCCATCTCAGACATATTGTTAAACTAGGCAGCAATAGGGAAAGGTAGAGAATCCAGTGGATGTGCGAAGCCCAGACAGCCTCTATTGCAATAACCCTGGCCAAGGATGCGCAGACAAAAATAGGGAAGCGTCTGGTGGGTTAGCGTTTCAGACTGCCACTTGACTTTCTCTGAGCTAAATTTAGAACAGAGGACACCGCTATCTGCTAGGAGATCCAAGAGACTGAGAGCAAGAGGAAAAAAAGACGAAGAAAAAAAGACGAAAAAAAAAGCATATGAGGGGAAAGGTAGGAGAAATGATAGTACCTGAAAAAAATAAGACAAGACAATTATGACAACAGATTTAGGTTTTTTTTTCTTTTTGAGAGTTTTCTTGTTACATAAACACCTGCATTGTGTTAAGAATCGTTATTTAATTTGCTGTCTAGTCAACACAGGAAATGTTTGGTGACAAGATTAGATGATGTTCTGCTCAAAATGAAAAACTGTACAGGAGAAAAGAGAAAAAAATAACAACAACATTTCTGGTGTATTTCTCATGATATCTTGATACATACCTTCATGAATTTCTCCACGAGACAGGTAAGGTCATCCTTTAACTATATCGAGTGGATTTGCCCTGGTGTAATTCAATAGGAAATAAACTTTCCTTCTAAGCTGCGAGACCTACTATAATATAGCACACAGAGATGTCTACAGCCATAATGTGAGTTCAGATGATGCATAGGGGACGTTCAAGTTCTTTTTCAAGCACTGTGAAATTAGCACATGCCTCTCAAGGGTTTTTCAGTCTACCAGGATCAAACACACCCGCAGGTAACCCTATTCATTATTGTGATTAATTTAGCTTCTGCATCAATTAAATTGCATTTTAAATGACAAATGACAATGGCTATTATGGTGCTCTATCACAAAATTGATAAATCAATCGCACCTATGATTTATACTGCCTCCGGAAATATCGATAATAAAACAAAGGATTTTGTAAAGAAAATCAAATTATGGCTATCTAAAATCAACAATACATAGTTAGGCAGAGGTAATGAAATATCGTATAGTGTAAAATATTCAAAATAATACAATGTACAAGTGTTTCTAATTGTGTCCTGAGAGGAAGTGGGAGCCGGCATCCAGGGGAGCGTTTCTGCTGATTCTGGTTTTGTGCATATCTTGCAGCCTGAGACCTTTCTCACAGGCAAATCGCAACACAACAAAAGAGTATTGAACACATATGATCCTTCACCCTTTGCTATTACAATTCTGCTAACAAGGCAATACCTTCCAAAGGCACTGTATCCACAATTAGACCCTGAGAGGAAAAAAAAGGAGAGTGAGAGATATCATCTGTAATGTCAAATTACAGGGTGGATTTACTTTCTCGGGCTCTTCTCTTCCTCGCCGTCCCATAAGTGCACCTTGTCCTATTCAAATTGGAATATTCCTTGGAAATGAAGCAATAACCATTCCCCTTCCTCCTTGGTTGATGAGAACAATAAATATGGCAAGCTTTTCTCCAAAGCACTGTTTTCATTATATAGTAGGACCATAACTAGGTTATGAATATCGGTGATGGGACAAATTGAGTCATATACATCTTTTTAATAAATGGCATACTGACATCACAAGCTCGCCACCACCATTAATGCAGGGAAGCACAAGCCCCCCCGACTTTCACAAGCAAGGGTAGAAATGAGGATAATTGGATGAGGACTGGTCTGAGAGGTTACTACATTAGAGAGAGCAGAGTTATATGGGGGATCGGAGAGGAAGGCGTAATTCAAGTCAGGAATTTGACTGCGTTCTCGAGGTGCCCGCATGGATATGTATTCTCCTCTCGCCCTTGCCTTTCTCTGCCCTGTGATCGCTCAAGTAAAGTGCTGACATTTTCTTTCTGGAGGAAAAACGTAACCGTGTGCTACCATCACCCCCGCTAGCCCTTGCTCTAATGCTAAAAAACAAAGTGTACCCGAGATTGCCACCCTGTTGTGCCGCTATTCTTCGCTCTCGCGCTCTCTTTTCATCCACGTGGTGTAGTGCCCTTACTGGCTAGTTCTTAAGTGATGCTGGAATGGAGGCTAAAGATGAAGCTCTAATGGCTTTCACACAGATTGCTAAAGGCCAAGGTGGAAGTGTAGCGAGAAAAAGCTTGCGGCTGTCGGACAAACCGTCCCTCCCTCTACCCCTCTCTATCAATGCACGGGTCAAGCGCTGGAGAATACTGAGCATGCTAAACAGGAGGGGAGAAGGTCATGCTCAGGGATTTTCATACAGTCCAATGACAGGCAGCTTGCAGTTATACCACTAAATCAAGGCTCTCGTTCCAACTCGGCTGGTCGAGGATGGCCAAAGACGACAAGGACAAGGAGCCGATGTTCTGAGTGACGGACGGGCCGCTCCGCACTTTATGATTATATGGAAAACACTCAGTTGATTAATGCGCCCGCCATGAGCTAGGACAACTCCTCAAACTTGACGAAATATGCTGGGCAAATAAGATAATCTGACCCTTCTACCCTTTCGACCACCTCGTACCAGAAATAAGGCATTCATGAGGGGACATGTATGCTTTGGAACACTTGGTGACAACACTATTTTCAGGTTTCTTTAACATATTGATCAGAAAATATGTGTAATTCTTTCTGTGCTTGAATCATGCCATATTAATCGCTTCAAAACAATCCATCTCCTGTCAAGTAGAAATGAAAAATGAGCGGATATCCAGCTGTAAACTTAAAATTACAACAAATATCAGCAGTCATGCATCATCATTGGGCAAATTCAATGTTCTCATGTCTAATCATACAATTATCATTTGAGGTTAACTGAGCAAAGGAAGCAGGGGATTGTGGGTAATAGCAGATCACCATTTGGGATTTCGTGCCTAAAAATATGCACTATATATACACTGTATTGTACTTGAGTATGCAGTACCTAATTTTTGGTTGGGAATCAAATTGAATATGAACATATGAGCAGTTATCATGGCTGAACAGCCTCCACAGGAACAATTTTAAACCCCAAAAATGCATGGTTTAAATTTTTGATCCTCATTTCTATCTATGGTGTATTGGCTATTCAAAAAAAAATATTTTCTACTCAAATGTCCACCCTTTATCTTTTGATGGCTTTCGTACGTCGCTTGGGTTGGGTATTATTATGCACCTAATCTAAGTGAGTTTCCCAGTATGAGAACACTGCTGGCACAAAAAGTGACATTTGTGACATTTGTTTGTCCTCCAAGACATGCTCCTTTCTTCATTACTGTGCCTCTAGGTTAAAATTCCTTCACTTAAAAGGTGAACACTTTGAAAGGTGACCTGTGATGGGGTTGAGAGTTTTAAAAAATTGAACACTACTTCTCCAAAATGAAAGTTCTTGAAAAGGTTCTTCAGTCCAGCATAACACATCCTTCTGAGGTATTTAATCATAAATTGACGATGCTGAATAATAACCCTAAGTGTTTGTCTTGTATCACACACACATATATATATACACACACACATATATACATTATATATATATATATATATATATATATATTTTTTTATATTTATATATTTTTAAATCCAATGGCACAAAATGCCTTGCTAATGACAGAAGTGAAAGTAGAATGGCAAGACTAGTTCAAGGTGATAGGAAGGCTACAGTAACTCGATTCAATTCAATTTTATTTGTATAGCGCTTTTTACAATAGACATTGTCTTAAAGCAGCTTTACAGAAATCTATAAACACGGTACAGATTACAGGTAAAATACAGATTTTAAATGTGCAAATTTATCCCAATTGAGCAACCCAGTGGAGACAGTGGTGAGGAAAAACTCCCGAAGTTGTTAACAGAAAGAAACCTTGAGAGGAACCAGACTCAGAATGGAAACCATCCTCATCTGGGTAACAACGGATAGAGTAAAAAAGTATTTTTTGAATAAGCACTATTTACACCCGTGGTGGGCATAAAAGCATCTCAGAACACACAACGCTGTTGAAACTTGAGGCAGACGGGCTATGGCACCAAAAGAGATTCTACTCCTATCCTATCCTATCTGAGGCTACAGTGGGAAGAGGTTGTCTAGTTTCTGTGAGCTAGAGATCGGTGACTACAGATCTGTTGCCTTGAGGCATATGTGGCCCGTGTTGTGTGTATCGAGCACCTACCGGACGTTTACGCTGTGAGCATCCAGGACAGTAAGTACAGGTGGTTCCATGTGCGATGGTGGGAGCTGACCGGTCAAAAGTGTGACCACAGAGCTGTTAGTACAGCCTGCTTCAGTGCAAGCACTCAGCAGAAGCGTGTGTGGACTGTACACACCTAGACCTAAAACAAGTACACAAACACACAGAACATAGTATTCAAATAAGTCAGACAAAAGAGTGATT
>JAFFST010050971.1:113709-138034 GCA_022414735.1 Noturus placidus | reverse complement strand
TTGATGTTCCGAAACACTTAAGTGTGACAAACATGCAAAGGAACAGGAAATGAGGAAGGGGGCAAACACTTTTTCACACCACTGTATATTCCTTTTTAATATATATCCGTTTGTTAAGGAAAATAGGTTTGTGCCCCACCTCCAATTGTACACTTGGATGCGTCTAGGGCTGCACAATTAATCGAATATCGATCGCGATTACGATTTTGACTGCCCACGATTAAATGAACATGATCGACTGCGATATTAACGTTTAAAGTTCATCCTCTGCTCATAGAAAACTCAGCTGCAGATCAAGTCAAGCGCTTCCTACACTTACAGGCAATCACATAGGGCGACGCATGGAAGACGTCATTTTGTAGTGCCAAAATCTGGAAACTGAGTTTTTAGCGCTCAAGCTTCCAGTTTCAAGACTGGAAGAGACTGTTACTGTCTTTTCTGCATACGCCTGACTTGTTTTCATTTGGTTGTATATTGTTATATTTGATGCATATTTTCATTTGGTTGATGGCATTTTTATTTTTACCTATCCTATATTTTGGGTACAATTTTATTTACATTTTGCTTCTACGAGATGATGCAAAGATTTGTACATTAGCAGGAATGTAGCACAATTAATCAATAAATAATCATGATAAATAATCGAGATCTCAATATTGATCAAAATGATCGGGATTATCATTTTGGCCATAATCGTGTTGGGCCATAAGCCCTAGTTGCACCCATTCTCAACGCAAGTTTGTTGATATATTTTAGCAGCTCAGTCTGTAAGAAAAGGAGACAGCAGCCAAGTGTAGAAAAGTGCAGCAGAACATACGAGCTTTTATTTTTCAAGACAGTAAGTAACTAGATTCCCAAATAGTAGGTAACCTTAGTTTAGTATAGAAGGCATCATACCATGGCTTGGTTTGTTCCTAAGAACGTCAATAAACTTTTGATATTTTCACACCCACAAAGTAGGCTAGGCTAAAGTCAGTTCCAGTCTTTGACCATTAGCGTTACATTCACTTGCATCTCCTCCTGCCAAGCTTGCTGTGAATCCTCATGTTGTGACAGACTGTTATAAATCTGAGTGAAAGTGAGGAAAGTTGCACAGCATTTCATACATAGGAAAACTAAGTGATTTTACAGATATAAGGCTCAGCATAATGCTGAGATGTGCTAGCTTGGCAATGAGAGATATGGAACTAACGTCTGAGTTGTGGCGATATTGAAGTTATCCATTCAGAACTAATTATGGCAGTTTGTCTGTAGAATTAAGAAAAGAAAACTCCAGTACCCTTTACATAGCTAACGTTTCAGATTACCACTATATATTGTTGTATACTTTGTACACTTATTATATAGCAAGCTAAACAGCATGATGACATTAACGTAATAAATGACACCAGTTAAACAAACAGAATACTCAGTTGATCAAATTAAAATGATCATCAAAGTCAGTCATTGCTCTTCTGGGAAAATAATGGTACCTGGTCACAATGCAGGCAGCGCAGTGTTGCTTGGAAGCATCCGTGGGAAAATTGTATTTACAATTTAGTGTTGAATTTAGTTTCATAGGTAGCCGTCCTTTCTGAGTTTGTTTAAAAGTCATGATTGTGTGTTTAAATGTTAGTGTGTGTGGTTTTCCTGCACACATCTTAGCTCGCCTCTACTTGGTGTAGTAGGTTTCATGGTAGGTTATGGACCAGAGAATACATCTGCCTACAGGCCATCTACAGCACCCCACAATGCCCCCATGCTGTGGGTGCTTCTATCACTCAAAAATCATTTGAATTCAAACGGTAAATGTAATCCTAAAGCTATGTTCTATATATGTGAATTTCCAGTTTCAAACTTTGGGATGTTGGGGGGGAGGGGCACTTGGACCCCCGATGTCCATACCAAGGCTACGCCCTTGACCCTGGGACTCAATCTAACCCAAGATCGTGTCGTGTTGTTCGTGTGCATGTATGGAAACTGGGGATGGGTGAGGAACTGCTTATGCAAAACTTGTAGGTTCAGCACACAATCTCTTGTGTGATCAGCTTTTTTTTTTTTTGACATGCTCTTCACATCCATCAACACGACGGACCTATTCCTGAAGGAAAGGCACAGGGGTGGTCTCTAAGGTCTCTGTTCTGACAGGTCTGTTTACAAGCAGTGGTCAGTGGTCTCCTGGAGCCAAGCAATAAAGAATGAGATTCACCTCAGAGGGTCTCAAGACAAGAGTCTGAACATAGGAAGATGTGTGTCAGCAATTGTATGGAGTATGTATGGAGTTAGACCATACATTCAGGCTACCAAAAAAAAAAAACCTTTGAAAAGCCACAAGAATGTAAATCAGCAGAATGGGAGTTATGTAAATTTACCAAAAGTTAAAGAAAAAAAAATGTTGTTTTATAAGATGTTACCAATCTTGACTAAAATACTGCTTACGTAGAAAAATGCACAGCAATTAAATTATATTGCTTAATTGTTCTAGCAATTTTATGTGTTGCATTTAACTGCATTAAGCGGATTCCGATTCTTAATCAGATTGCTTTACAAAAATACTTCGTCTCAAAAAACTATTATAAACTTCTATTAGTGTCTAAAGTTCATGTCCTTTCTGCAAGTACCAAATCAACACAGCATAATATTTAATCAATTTGTTCAACAATGTTAAAAGCTTTATAAAAAGACAATTAAATCAAACTGAATATCTGTAGTGGCCAGGGAAATCCTGCCGGACATTGCTGTGGCTAAATTCTGAAAACAGATCAAAATAATGAAAGATCTGATTTTGGGTAGTTTTAAAGTTAGTTGGCATTAATGTCGGGGGCACACTGTGTACGGCCACTGTGTAGTGGCCATGTCTACGGAGTTTATATGTTCTCCCTGTGCTTCTGGGGTTTCCTCTGGGAACTCCGGTTTCCTTCTCTAATACAAAGACACGCGTTGTAAGCTGAAAGGCATTTCCAAATTGTCTGTAATGCGTGTGTGAGTGTGCCCTGTGATGGGTTGGCACTCCATCCATCCCCACCTTGTGTGCCCAGAGTTCCTCGGGATAGGCTCCAGACTCCCCCGTGACCCTGTGTAAGATAAGCGGTACAGAAAATGGATGGATGCATGGATTTAATGTCATTTTTGACCAAAAAGTGTGTGCAGAGGTACCGAACCAAACTACACACTCGATGTATCAATGCAAATATTAACTACTGTGTCTTTAAACAACACACCCAATATGATGTACAAAGTCATAGGCTTTCAAGGTTAATGTTTATTAATGTTAAAGCGGTCATACTGAATGATGCTTTTACTGTTTTCCTTTTCCTTTAGTGTGTAATGTATCGGTTTGTGCATGTGTAAGATCTGCAAAGTTACAAAGCTCATTGTCTCCCACAAAGGGATTTAATTCTATCTAACAGAGCACACTGCACACGATCGAAATCCAGATATTACTTCCGCAAGCGTCTACGATCACAAATTAAAAGATCAGCATAATGCTGCCACCATTTACATTTTTTTTAAATTAATTGAATTTTTTAAACTGTATTTTATGTTGTCACTTCAGGACTTAAAGATGTTACAGTGAAGAAGACGAATTAATCTGCTATAACATCGCACCTGAAAGGTAAGAGAGATACGAAATAAAGTCGGATCTGCTTGATCATCTGCATTTTCAGAACCTGCCTCGGGCTCGAACTGATACGGTAAAACCGACGACATTATTACAGGGTTTATAATCGCTTTAGAAGCCTTGGAAGCTGAAGCTCGCGATTACGGTAAGGAGCGTTACATTTCCGACACACGCTTGAGGTTTTTAGCGAATCACAACATAATGGATCAGCTGGCCAATCAGGTTTTTCGGAAGGAGGGGCTTTGAAGAAACCGGAACTCAGTCGAAGCGTTTCAGACTGAAAACATGAAAAAGAGAACACATCTTGGTTTTCTGAACTACATCTTTTAGTAAATCCCCAAATAAAACCCTGTGAAGGGCTTCCTCAGGCCACCACACATATACTGAAACAACTGCACCAAACTGTTATCGTTCATATCATACAGTATATTTGTCCAACTTAACACAGATTAATAAAACCAGAAGTCATAAAACGCATCTGAACAATTCCGACAGTCTGTTAGAGGTCTGTATACGATAAGCATCAATAACCAGTAAATGTTCCTACAAACCCATTCCCAGGCCAAAAAAAACATAATATCAACTATAAGTAGAACAAACAAGGCCATTTGGATTTAATCTGCTTAATACATAACCTGAATAACTTCAGTCATGTTAGCATTATTGCAGCATTAATCAAGTTGTTGCGTATTAATGAGTTTTTAGCAAATGCTAATTACTGTCATAGATTCTGCAGCACCCCATTAAATATACAAATTACAGAATTAAAGAGCCAGAGCTTTTCATGATTAATCTTTAAATGGGGGGAAAAAACTAATGATGTCTGTGCAAAGTTTCCCCTCAGATTTCACGCAACGAGGCTGCTTGACAATAAATCAAATTATTTAAGGAAAACCATTTGTAATATTACATATTTTGGGCTACAATCACTTGCAATTTTCTCTGCAAAGGAAAATGTACTGCTCTTGACCCCTTCATAGACCTTCAGTGAAAATCTTTTCTTTAAAAGTGCGTGCAGCCACTTAACATTCAGATTCGACAAAAAAAAATAATAAAAAAATAAAAAAAAAGAGATAAAGAAAGAAATGCGACACTTCAAAGGCAGCCGCAGCAGTTAATGCACTTCATTACAAGTAAAATGGAAGAAAAATGAAGTATATGAAGACTACATTATTATGCATAAGACACGGTTTCTAGTTTGCATCCTGGCTGAGAATCTTCAACAGAGCTCAAGACACTGCCCGCCATAACACATCAATGAGGATTAAGATGCAGATCAATCCTCTGCAATGATATTGCATTTTGAAAATCTTGTCCCCCGTCTTTGATTTGTTGGGAGTTGTGCACTGACAAAATCATTTAAGGCTCCAAATTAGATGACCATTGATTTTTGCTTAATGCGTTGCTTTGGCTAGATTTCAATATTGCGCCGAATATTTTGTCCCTGAGCATGTTGTTTGTTCATTTCATTATGCTTCATTTCAGCCATTGAGCTCTTCGCTCACTTTTATCCAGTCACCAGTGAGCTCGATAAGAACAGGGAGATCTTTATGTTTTTCCTTATCCTGCAACTCAATACGTTTTGCCCCGTGACCGACAAAAGGGCTTCAGGAGCGCAGAGTGGTCTGGCCTTGTTCCCAATCCATCGGTAAGCAATAGAGAACATCAACATGTGATTTTAAAGAGGCGGCGTGGCTAAAGATACGAGCCAACGGGAATGTCGCCGCTGTTCTTCGGCTCCCTCATTAGTCTGCGGCCATTCATAACGCCAGCAGGCCCAAGGACGAGCTCTCCGCTTTGACTGCAGTCATTGATCAATTAGAGAGTCAGCTGAACTCAACTCCAGGCTTGATTTATAAAGATTTATCCGTTTGTCATTATTTAAGAAAAAAAAAAAAAACTGGAAACTGCGGTGCTAAATGTTAATAAAGTTGGGGGGGGGAGTAAGAGGGGTTGGTGAGACTAAGGAAATGGCTATTCATTTCTTAAACTACAAGGTCATACAGGGTCATCCATTTCTGTGTAGGCTACTGAAGGAAGCAATTTAGTGGATGGTCTGCGTAAAGAAAACAAAAGCACATGCGACGGACGGTCTCGTGGTTCTGTGCAGAGGCTGCTGAACAGAACAGGATCGAATAAAGATTCCGTTCATTCATATGACTGAAAAAAAGGAAGCTTAGGGGCTTAGTGAACTGCAGAATGCTCTTAGCACCATCAATGTCTCTATAAAATACCTTTTTTTCTTAACTAGACAACTACACTTCTGTCTTTTCTTTGGTAATGCTCTGCTAAAGTTGCATTATATCCTATATAAGTCTTGCTGTATATAAACGAGGTGTTACTCATCTGTATATATTTATCTGTACATACAGTAAGGTGTTCATAGTGTACATATTACCATTATTATATTTTTTTCTGTTCCTATTGTATATATTTTTTTAGACATTTTTTTTTCAATTCTATTCCAATTTAATGTGTACTCTTTCCTATCTGTTTTTTTTTGTGTGTAATTGAACTGCTGTAGCGAGGGAATTTCCCCAGTGTGGGATCAATAAAAGTTTTTATCTTATCTTGTCTTATCTTATCTTATCTTCAGGAAAAGATTCCATTTTGTGGTCCTGACGAACTAAAGAGTGTTATCTGCAGGACGTTCTGTTTGGAGACTTCAAAACACACCCTGATGCTTGCTCTTTTTTTTTGTCATTAATAAACATATATTATATAACAATATTATGTCATAATTCAAACGATATCATCATCTCAGGTGTTTATTTTATTTCAATTCTATCATGTGGGAGTACAGAGCCAAAAGTGAAAACGCTAAGCATCTGCACTTTGAACTTGATATAAAGCCCTGTGGAGAGAACAAAGTATTAAAAGAATAATTAACCCAAAATGCTAATGAGGTTAATAATTAATGGAAATAAGTAGGAGCCAGTTACCATGATTACAGTAGCAAACTGTTAATTGACCTTTACTCGGTTTAATTCATGGAACATTTTACCACCTTGGTGCAGCAGCTATGGAAATGAGGTCATGTGCTATTTGTCTCGGGTTTTTACAACATCTAACTGACCAATCTGATGATTTAGAGCACTTGATTCTTGCATAAATTAAACAATTAAAATGTGAGTTATGTAAACAAATAGCAGGGTTTTTTTTTCTCCATCAGCAGATGAAGCGTAACCTATATTCATTTGGAACTCAATTCCACAATTATGTTTGTAAACAAAAGTATAATTGCCCTTTGTCTAATCGGGGAAGTCATTAATTTATTAGGCTGTTACAGAGATTGAGTGCAGAATAAACACTGTGTTAGTCCACACACACACACACACACACACACACACATTCACAAACCTGATTTAATGATTAAATGGCCATCCGTCCATTCATCCATTTTTCCATAGCGCTTATCCTACACAGGGTCACGGTGGAGACTGAAGCCTATCCCAGGTAACTTGGGGCACAACTTGGGGCACAAGGGGCAATCGCACTCATTCATACACCCATGTACACACTACAGACAATTTGGAAATGCCAATCAGCCTACAACACATGTCTTTGGAGGAAACGGAAGTACTCAGAGGAAACTGCCGAAGCCCAGGGAGAACATGCATGATTCATACCCCCAACCCAGTGGTGCGAGGCAAACTTGCTAAGCACTAATTTGACAAAAAGCTCCATACCTGTGAAGTCAGTGTTAACAGGAAGTGTAGAGCTGGGAAAGTGGAAGTAGTCGGTCCCAGTGAAGCGTCTGCCTCTGATGACCTGGCCTTCTGCATCTGAGAATGATACATCGGTTCTTTCAACATGGTAGACAGGTGGCGGACCGTTCAGCTCGGCCGGAGCAGCCCACAAGATCTCCATTGCAGTTGTGTTTAAAGGCTTCAACCGGGGGGCCTTCAACCCTGCTGGTGCTGTCAGTACAAAAAGAAGGGGTTTTTTTTGTTTGTTGGTTTCACCAGATTTTTCAGACATTTTTTAAACAAAGGTTCAAACACAGCTTTAAAGGTTGACTTGAAATCATGAACTGACACATTCACAGTGCATTTAGTCTACTTCGGCCAGTAGCCAAGCCCGACCAACACCGCCAATAAAAGCTCTCTATAGAAAATGAATGTGTTGTCTTCAAAGGTCTGTTGCCAGGCATGTCATAAATTACATCCAATCAATAGCACTTGAGTCTGTATAATTGAAACCCTGATATTTCAAACTCCTCGTGTTGATTTAATAGCTTTTGTGTGAAGTCTTGATAGACGTTCATCGCTTTTAAACATATATACAGGTGGGAAAACATGAAGCATAGCTTAAGTGAGCTTGAAGTGGAAATGGAAGAGGCGAGAGTGGGAGTGGGAGTCTGTCACGAATACTCGATCAAACCCAACAAGTTCATAATAATTAAAAAATCCATTAAAATGCATCTAAAGTGCAAAGGGCAAGTGGAACTCGAATACTAGCATCATCAAGAGGTTCCGAACAGAGACCTCAGGCAAACTATTACCAAAATAATCAGCCAAGCTGGAAATTTATTTTTCCCACAGCAATTTTCTCATTTTCATTAAGCACAAACAACAACAGTTAGGTCTGCGAATCATTTTACTACACTGTATGTATAGATGTCCTGTCTAGCCTAACCGATCTTATTTGATATATTTTTACTCATGTCTTCATCAGCTCAAAAATGACTGAACTTGTCTACTAGATACCACATCTGGACATCTGCTGATCGTTTCATGATGCCCACAGAATTGTTTAAATGAGCGACAAACAAAAGACGTTAAAATGCACCACTGAACTCAAACGACGACCGAATTCGATTACAGCTCGGACTCCTAATTCAATCGCAAACGTCTGTCAAATGAATCTGGTGCACAGTTCCAAGTCTTGGAATAACTGCGCATTTGGTCTAAAGTGAATGCTGGCCTGGGTAATAACCCCATTATTGCAATGCATCCAGTGAAAATTAATTTATAGAATACAATTTAAGGCCTGATATGTGATGAGATTCTGCCATTTTACTTCAACTAATGAAGAATCATTAACTATGCCACAGGAAATAAATTTCAGGACTAATTATCAGATTAATAAGCAACCCAAATGTCCAAAGCATATCTGGAAACAAGTTCAGCTCGATCGCTGTATTTGCTGTCTTAACAATGCAGCCTTGCATTTTCCAGGCAAATCCCCCTAGCTGAACTATAATACGTACTTGCAGCATTTCTGTAACTTGGGAAGTATTGATTTATGCATAATTGCGCCAACCTTCCAAAGGGGGAGAAATATGCATGGCACAGTTCAAGTCAATGCGATGTGTACAGGCAGGGATACACATGTACAGCTTCCCTTTATGGCTTGTAATATACATAAAACATTACCATTAACTCTTGATTAGCTGTTCGCTTCACAAAAAGATCAATAACATCAGTCTGGCTCCCTGTTTAAAATTCTGTAGGCTTACACAATCCTTGTCCTCATCAGTGCGTTCAAAAAATGAGTTATTATGCTTTTTAGCAGTGACCGGGGATCTCCTGCACTGACAGCTGAGGTCCTGCAACTGTGCAATATTGTCTCACTGTCATTTTCAGCTTAATGCATGACTACATGTCGTATCAGGCATTAGAGATGATTATAGAACCTTTCAGTTCGGGCCGTAATCATACGGCGATTCAAAAATTCCCAGACACGAGTTACGAGTTCAGAGAAAGAATCATTTGATGTGAGAGATTCATCTGTGTGTTGACTCAGATGGAATGATTCACATATATTATCAGAAGGGAATAGTGGCCATTTTAAAACATGACGACATGCACGACCACCTTGGGGAGACAAATCCACACACAGACATTTTAAGGGCTGTCTCAATTGCAAAATCCTTCCGGTGCACTGGAATATTCGCTCCCTAAGAAATCCGACAAACGTACCACAAAATCTAGGGAGCATCGGTGCTCATGATGTTCCCTTACTGGAAATGTTTTCTGAAGCCTCTCAGCTCGAAAAAACAAAATCCCGGATGAACTCTTAGGCAATTTCAGCTACAAATGTAAGTAACTTGTTGTCGTTGTTGTAGCTCTAAAATGATTACTCAAGTAAGCGGATTTTTAACTTTATTTGACATTCTATATATCTATACGGTTTGAGTTTAACAACTTTTAAGTGTTTAAAATGATCCTGCTTGACGTACCATAACAAAAATACGTGTGATTAAGCTAACAAAGTGATATGACATAGAAAACTTTGATATTTTTACGTTTTTCATTTTTGACTGCAAGTCATGTCACCGGAAATTGAGGTACCGGTGTCTCAGTGTGTAGTGAGACAGGGTCTTTACTGGTGCCCGAACTCATGTACTAGATATACTGATTCACGACCGAGGGAGATAGGGAGCTGGTCGAGACACACCGTGTGTGTGTGTGTGTGTGTGTGTGTGGACTGGTATGTGCGCAGAATTCTGGAGACTGTGAACGTGCAATTGGAAATGTTGAGCCGGGGATTATAGTGCGTGGCGGCCATGTTTGTGTTCTGGGAAGTTGAGTTCAAGGATGGATTTGACCTGACAGTTACGTTCGATTTACCTCAGTGTGTACAAGCTACAAAAGGAAAAATGAAAAAAAAATAAATAAATAAATAAATAAATAAAATAAAAGCCGTGTACGCCTTCATGTTCGACATTTGACTGTAAAACTCTAGCCAGCTAAGTGATGTAAAACCGTGATCTGAACAGTCAATGTTCTAGATTTAACAAGCGATGTTGTTTGTGTGTTCAGTGATCTAAAGCAAATACGTGTATGTACAGTATAACTTATTTATTAAAGTAAAGAAGTACTACTTGGTCTACCGTTGATGCTGTGAGCAGTCATGTTGATTTGACTTCATGTGTTGAAATCGGGATTGAGATGATGACCTCGAGTTTCACAGCAGGGATTAGTACGTAGGAACAGTTGATGGGGGTATTCTTTGTGATTTATTTTTCTTTCTAAGCTGGAGGTAGACGCTTCAGAGTTATGCATTTTATTTAGTTATGCATTCGACTAAACGTGATCTCCAACTAGAAACAAACACCTCGTTGGAATTCCTATTTAGGAGCTCGGAACGTCTTCTCAACATCAAGTCAACGTTGAGTGTTTAGTCTTCCTATTGTCTTTGTTATTTTTGATATTGTACTTCCCGATTTGCTGTTTTTTCTTTCGCTCTTATGCTTTTCAGCCTGTTTAGCCACTTGCGGCCCTTACTTGCGGTCCTTGTTCCAGTCTACATATTTGCACACAACTTTAAGACCCAAACACAATTAAATTCACCCACACAGTAAGCGTTTCTCCCTCTACACTGTGGATAAAGCTCGTTACACACTACTTGTTCCGGCATCGAAAGAAATGCGACGCCATTCCAACCGACCCAATGGAAGCAGCTGCCGACGGCTCCGTTTGAACAGATGGTAATTCAGTCTAATGGTGCATCTGTATAATAACGATGGGCACTGTGTATACAGACAGTCATAAAAACAAAGTAAGGATCACATAAATTGCAATCATCAACATCAGAGTCCTGTCGGAGTTACTCAATGGGTCTGGGACAAGGAGAAAAGAGACATGTTCTTAAGTGAGCAAAAGTGTGTGCGTACGTTTGTGTGTGTGTGTGTGTGTGTGTGTGTGTGTGTGTGTGTGTGTGTGATTCAACCATCCTGAGACAACCATAAGGAAAAACATTAAATCAGGGTAAAGAGAAAAATCTGACATTTCAAAGCTTATATAAGCAACAGAACAAAAACATGCTGCTCATTTGACAAAAGAAATGCAGTGGCAAAACGACAAATGTGCTTCTGTCGTATGGAGGAAGCAATAACATCCACCGCAGCATATTGAGCTGACCATATCTTACTGAGTCTGACGGATTCATGTCCATCATTTCCCACAGTATCAATTAAGGGCCCTTGAAGGCTGCATGATTTGTGCCTCTGTTATTAAACCCCACTAATTCGTCCTACTTACATATTCTGTATAAATCTCCATGAGTGGTGTTTGATTCATGGTGTTCATGGGGAGCTCGCCAGCACATTTTTCTCCTTGTAATTAACAGTAAATTGTTTTTACTGCCAAGCGATGAATTCAGCTGCAAACGGGCAAGTGGACGAGGTGAGCGTGGAACTTCGGCAGGAGGGTTGAGGGAGTCATTAAGTCATCATATATGGTGAGATGTAGATGGTTAATAAGGACAGGAAAAGGGAAAAAGAAAGCATGCAAAAGCCCACATTGCTATAGGCTGGACTGAATCTCAGCGGAACAAAAACGAGAAGAAGAAAAAAAGAAGCACCGCTCTTACGATGAGAATTTCTTGATGACATACTTTTCCGAACCTGTCTGAATGCCTGAACCAATTTCTCCCAACTTTCTCACCTGTTTCCAAAGTAGGAAAATAGTAAAGATAACCTGAGAGTAAATCTCAAATAGCTTTCATTTATATTCCTCAGAGATGAAATGCCTTCCAGTTTCAACCGAGAGCTGCGAACTATTTGCTTCAGTTCGCTGGAAGGTTGGCACGCTTCCTGGTGCAGTACTGAGAATGAAAGGTGTCACTAGTGTGTCCCTCGGCAGCTATGTACTGGCCTTTAAACAAAGTCATGATGGACATGTTCAATTACAGGCACTTCATTAATATTCAGATGATAATTAACACATTAACACAGATGGAATGAACACACATCACACACATCAACTTGATTAAAACACACGTGTCCCAATTTCTACTCATAATTTGGTTTTGAGTGTATAGTGTGGAAACACACACACACACACACACACACACACACACACACTAACAGCACATGAATGCATCAGTCATTACTTTGTCAATATAAATGTATCATAGTTATGAAATCTGGTTAATAACATTCTCATATAGTGAGAACATGTGGTGGGGCGTGTGACGGGAAAGCTTCATGGCACATAATTTCACCAGATCTTTTTAATACCCTGGAGTTATTCTGAATATCCTGTTTTGACATGAAGTTATAGAATACGGTGGGATTCAAAATGGCGGCATGCCAGTAGCACACAGCGGCCTCTCCAGATCCAAAGTGGTGCTATTTTTTGTTTCGTAGCCCGTTTTTTTTTTACGGCACATGGACATCCGAGAAACCGTTCATATTTACCATTGACAAACACTGTTAAAATACAGAAATCATGTAACAACCTACCTGCATGATGATCTGCTGTGGAGACCAGGCCTCCATTCCTCGGCTGGACTACACCCGACTCCAGCCGGCAACGTGGCGTGAGTTTAGAGACCGCTGCGTCTTTACTTTCACAGAGACGTGGCTCAGCGACCGCCATTCAGCTAGACGGGCTCGCTTCATTTCGTGCTGACAGAAATGCAGCTCTGTGCAGCAAGGCTTGCGGTGGTGGACTATGTGTTTACATCAACACGGAATGGTGCTAGTTTCTAGTTACTGCTCATCGCTGGTGGAGTTTGTGACTGTTAGAGGCAGACTATTTTATTTACCATTCTATTTTATTTACACTCCAAACGGAGTATACATTCCCCCCAGCGCTAATGCTAAGGAGGCGTTCTGTGAACTGTATGGGGCTATTAGTGAACTGCAGAACATCCACCCCAAGGGATTGTTTATCATCACCGGAGATTTCAAATCACGCAAACCTAAAGTCAGTGTGCCCTAAATTTAACCAGCTTGAGGGGCGAACACGCTGGATCTTGTTTACACAAACATCCCCTGGCGTGAGCAGGGCAGAGTCTCGCTCCCACCTCGGCTACTCCAGACCACAGCCCCACTCCCACCTCGGCCAATCAGAACACAGCCCTGCCCCACCTCGGCCACTCAGACCACATCTCTGTTATTCTAATCCCAGCATACAGACCGCTCGTCAGATTCTCCAAACCGGTTTTGAAGCAGGTGAAAACTTGGGCAGCAGGACTTCAGGACTATTTTGAGCACACTGACTGGGACATGTTCAGGGAGGCTGCAACTGACAGCAACTCCACCAACTTGGAGAAATCTACGGCATCATTGACCAGCTACATCAGCAAGTGCATTGATGATGTCACCATCTCCAAGACCATCACGACATGCTCCAACTGGAATCTGTGGATGACTGCGGAGGTGCGTGCACTGCTGAGGACCCGACACTCCGCCTTCAGGGCAGGTGACAAGGCGGCCCTAAGAACAGCGAGGGCCAAACTGTCCCAGGCCATCACAGAGGTAAATCACGCCCGCCCAGAAAATCCAAAGTCACTTCACGTATAGCAGCGACACGTGGTGCATGTGGCAGGGCATTCAGGCCATCAGCAATTACAGGACAACATCACCCACCTGTGACAGTGACGCCTCGCTTCCAGATGCGCTGAACAACTTCTACGCTCTGTTTGAGGTGCAGAATGACATGGCAGCGAGGAAGTCCACCCCTCCTCCAGGTGCTGTGTCTAACCATGACTGATGGGAGGAAAACTCCATGCAGAGTCAACACGGGCGGCTGCTGGACCAGACAATATTCCTGCCAGAGTGCTCAGAGGATGTGCAGACCAGCTGGCAGAGGTCTTCAACATCTACCTGAGCAGTGCCATTGTTCCAACATGCGTCAAGGCTACCACCATTGTCCCTATGCCGAAGAATTCTTCAGTGTCCTACCTCAATGACTACTGTCCCATTGCACTCACATCCATCATCATGAAGTGCTTCGATAGGCTCGTCATGAGGCACATCAAGACCCTGCTTTCCCCCCTCACTGCACCTGCTGCAGTTTGCGTATCGCACCAAACGCTCAACAGATGATGCCATCGCCACCACCCTACATTTGCCCCTCACCCACCTGGATAAGAAGGACACCTCCGTTCGATTGCTGTTCATAGAGTTCAGTTCAGCATTCAACACAATCATTCCTCAGCACCTGATAGGAAAGCTGAACCTACTGGGCCTGAACACCTTAATCTGCAACTGGATCCTGGACTTCCTGACTGGGAGACCTCAATCAGTCCGGATCGGGAAGAGCATCTCCAGCACCACCACACTGAGTATGGGCCCCTCAGGGTTGTTGACTTCAGGAGAACACGGAGCGACCACTGTCTGCTGAACATCAATGGCTCCTCCATGGAGATCATCAAGAGCACCAAGTTCCTTGGTGTTCACCTGTCTGAGAACCTTAACACCAGCTCCATAACCAAGAAAGCCCAGCAGCATCTCTACTTTCTGTGAAGGCTGAAGAAAGCCCATCTCCCACCTCTCATCCTCATCACGTTCTACAGAAGAACTATTGAGAGCATCCTGAGCAGCTGCATCACTGTCTGGTTCAAAAATTGTACCTCATAGGATCGCAAGATCCTGCAGTGGACAGTTGAGAAGATCATTGGGGTCTTTATCCACTCAAATCATAGACATTTACACCACACGCTGCATCCGCAAAACCACCAGCATTGTGGACGACCCCACACACCCCTCACACACACTCTTCACCCTCCTTCCATCTGGAAAAAGCGTTCAGGCCCTCACGGCCAGACTGTGTAACAGCTTCTTCCCCCAAACCGTCAGACTCCTAAATACTCAGAGACTGGACTGACACACAGGTGCACACACACACTCTCTGAACTGAACACCATCCCACTCCCATTGCAATATTTGCACATTCCTGCATTGACTATGTTGCATTTTTGCTGCTTCTGTATTATAAAAATATAGTACTTAATGTCTTGTCAGTATTATACACGTTACCTGTTTGTTACCACAATAACTGCTATGTCCATATTTAGTATAAGCTAATCTGCTGAAGACTGTCATAGCATGTTATGTTTACATTTATACCATTTTTTAATTATTTTGTTACTCCTTGACACCTATCCTTTGCACTACCTGTTATATCAGACACTTCCATACTAAAACTGTGTACTGGTCAGTGCAACACTGTCACTTACTGTGGTGCAAGACCTTTTTTTAGTGCTTTATATGTTTTTTTTTTTTTTTACTGTGTGTATACTGTGTTTTTTTTCCTGTAAAGCTGCTTTGAGACAATATCTATTGTAAAAAGTGCTATACAAATAAAATTGAATTGAATCGAACTTACTGTGCAGATCTTATTTAGTTCTGTGTCATCTCATGTGGTTAGTGTGTTGTTTTATGCATCACCATGTTCCTGGAGGAACGTTGTTTCATTTCACTGTGTACTGTAACCAGCTATATATGGTTGAAATGACAATAAAACCACTTGAACTTGAACGGTACAAAAGACATAGGCAAATGTAAAGAAATACTGTAAAGCAAAGATGTCTTTTTAAAAGAATGAAATTCTGAATGAAACCCTTTTCCTCAGTAGTCATTTCAGGTAATCCCTGCCAGCCTTCGTTATGTTTTTTTGGTCAGAAATGTGGTCTATTATTTAATATGTTGCTTTCTGTACTTGGAAAAGGTAATGGGGTTCAGTTATCAATCTTTTAGTAAAATTGTGTGTAAATGTTTGCATAAAACAAATCAAAGTACAATTTTCTGACAGATTTACAAATGTTTTGGAGAGACTGATTTCCTTTGTATTAGCGTGCGTACATTGATCACCCATAAATCACATGGCACGTTCCTGACACATCTGATTTGTATGTAGTGACGCCCACAAAACTCCATAAAAGGTCAAGTTCACAGATAGCTGGGAGCACGAAATGAATGATGAGGGTAAAGGCTAAAAGGCAGGAATGGATGTTATTTTGACTCGCTTCCACCCATCCATTTTCTGTACCTATTACCCTATACAGGTTCGCAGGGAGCCTGGAGACTCTCCCAGGGGACTCTGGGCACAAAGTGGGGGACACACTGGATGGGGTGCCAACTCAGCGCAAGGCACAATCACAGCCTAAAGACAATGTAGAAATGCCAATTAGCCAATGGACTGGGGGATGAAACTGAACTACCTGGCAGAATCCCCCAAAGGATGGAGGTGGGAATCAAACCCCCAACCCAGGAAGTGCGAGGCAAGCGAGCTAACTACTAAGCCACCATGCCACCCATATATAATGATATGATTTTAATAACAATAATGAGTGCAAAATTTTTATCAGCTGAGGCATTTGTCTATGGTATATGTCTATGCACAGACAGATCAGCTCATCCTCTGTTTATATGCCACCATTTCTTTTGTCATAATTAAATTACTTGGTTTATTTGTCTTAAGTTAAGGCTTTATGTGGCTTTCTTTCTATTTTATATTCTTTATTAAATGTCAAATGTCAATCAATGATATGATGTGAAGTTGATCAAGACGAGGTTCATGTTAGTTAGTCTTCTTATATGTAAATTTACACATACTCAAAGACCACGATTAGGATTTCAGTTATAAACTACCTACATTTAAAATCTATATCCTGAATTGATATATTTCTGTAAAGCTGCTTTGGACGATGTTATTAAAAGTGCTCCATTATTAAAAGCGCTATACAAATAAAACTGAATTGAATTGAGTCGAGCTGTTTTCCCCCTGAATTTACAGGATTTTCATGAATTACCAAATAGCCCATATGCAACAATGCAGAAGACATCAAATAAAGTGTTGTACTTTATTTACAGTACTGTACAGTATATACAGTACATGTACAATTACATCATTTTCGTATCAAGCTGGCAAGTCAGAATTGATGGCTAATCAATTAATGTTTATTAACCTGAAGGTTGAGTGCGCCCAGAAGTAGGAAGACTGCTCACACACCCCTGTGTGTTACACACGGTCACAGTGAAGCTGTACTCCTCGTAGCTCTTCAGGCCTGTCACAGTGTAGCTCCTCTCATCTGCTGAGGCATTGTACAACAGCTGGGGATAGCACACACACACACACACACACACACACACACACACACACACACACACACACACAGATTATACATGCATTAACATGGCTACATACCGAATGTCCCACCTAACCCATGTAGTTTAAGTTGAACCTGATGTACTGTAAATGTAATATAATGCATATTTGCATTGCCCTGACATGAAAAAAATATACCATGTATGTTGAAAGGGAAAAAACCTGAGGTGACATATCTCCAATATACTGATGAAAAATATTATCAGCTTAATTAAAATCTAAGATAACAAAATCCAATTAAAAGGGATCTTGTTAAAGAAATCTAAGCTCATCAAATCCCTTTGAAACTACAGACGCTAGAGAGGAGAGGTGATCCTGATACAGTCAGTCTCCAGCGAACAGTCCACAATGTTGAGCCCTTATTTAACCTTTATTTCTCTTTCTCGCTCTCTCTCTCTCTCTCTCTCTCTCTCTCTCACACACACACACACACACACACACACACACACACACACACACACACACACATTCCACATCAGTGAAGGAAGAAACCTTTCTGGGCCGAAGGGACCACTGCATGCGTATAGGCCCAGACATGAGCAAAGAGCAAGAGGAACTGAGAACGCATGTGAAACACAAATGAAGGTTACCGGTTAAAAAAATAGGAAAAAGAAAAAAAAAGAAATAAGAAATAGTCACTGTGCAATTGCTTCCACCCGCAGCTCCTTATTCTGTTACAGGCAACTAAATAATGAAGTGTTGTTTATTCTCTACTTCCACTCAGAACTATTGCTTATCCTCGGTGAAATAAATCAGTCTTGAGTAAATGCTGTGTCTTGCTTGGTGTTGAACAAATCTTTAATCCTTTTTTGTGATTTGTATAAAATCGATAATAACAGTAGTGACTTTTTATTGCCTGAATAATTGGATTAGAAGTACTTTTAAACAGTTTTGGTAGGGAAGATATAAGGTCCAGTACAGGTAAAGGAATCGGGGAATCAAAAGATATACGAATATACAATTTTTAGAAAAATAAAAATGTTTCTATTTTTTAATTTCAAGCACTCGATTTTCAGTAATGACTCTCATTCCAAACCCAAGAGGTGCTCAAGTCCAGTCCTGAAGAGCATCAGGGTTTGCTGACTCATCAGTTAATCACTAGGGGTGTAAAACGCAACACGCTAAAATACAATTTTGATTCATGATTCAATGATTTGATTTAAGCTACCATTAAATCTGCTATGATATGAATCGATTCAGGACCAATATGTGAACAACTTTGTTCAGAATCTGGGGTAGGCCTACCGTTACGTCACAAAGATTATAATGTACAGAAGGGTTATCAGAGGTATGGACAAAACACTGTGGTAACATATTTATAATGAATTAAAATAATTTTATGATTGTTGCCATGATTGCAGCCTTGCGCGACTGCAATCTATAGTACCCGAGTAAGAGGCAGTGGAAGATGGTCAATTTAGCTGACTTTGGAGCTCTATCTCTGTTTAAAATGGCACTGCTACAGAGCTCATTATGTTTCAGTCAATCATTTTTCCCAGGTCAGAGACTTTACTTATTCAATCACATTTTGGGGAGAATTTATAAACGTATTTATTTATTACAATATGGTGAAATTGTAGTACATTTTGTTTAACCTTTGTTCATAGAAATTTTTAATACAGACAAAATGTACATTTGTTTGCATTGTTTATGTTTCAGAAATATAAAAAAGAGAAGTCTTTTCAGTTATTATTTTTCTTTATCAAAATTTCGTTCAAAATATTCGGAGAATCGAACTGAATCGAATCGTGAAGCCAGTATCGTGCATAGAATCTAAATCCAATACTTTTAAATTAATGCATTGATCCAAATCATCTTAAAGTTACACCTCTATTACTTAAATATACAAGGTGTCTTTATACACCAAATTGTGATGGGCACAACGCTCACACTTGCCATATGTTATTCCACTGTGTGTTCAGTGCATCACTTTTCTGGCATGACCCTTCATCCACTGTATATTCTGCTAGGCAAAAATACAAAATTATTCATCAACTGCTTTAATTATGACCCAGGATCCCATCACAAACACTCTGTGCAACACCTATGTGCCTCCTGGACCAGTGTTGCATTATTTGCATTATTAGATTCTGAGTAAACAGCGAATATTAGACCGGCTGTGGCTCAGTCGGTAGAGCGGGTTGTCCACTAATCCACTAACCGTGGGGTTGGCGGTTCGAATCCCGGCCCGGGTGATCCCATGCCGAAGTGTCCTTGGGCAAGACACTGAACCCTAAGTTGCCCCCAATGGCAAGCTAGCACCTTGCATGGCAGCTCTGCTACCATTGGTGTGTGAATGTGCTCTCATTAGTAAGTCACTTGTAAATGTAAAAATGATATTTCTGTAAAGCTGCTTTGAGACAATGTACCATTGTAAAAAGCGTTAAACAAATTGTTAAAATTATTATAAATTATTATTATATCCAAGGTTTTATATTATCCCAGAGCCTCTGTGCATGTGATTAATGCATAATACATATAACAGTACCTGTGTCACTATAGGAGGGGTGTATGGGTTGGAGATCTGCTCTTGGTAAAGGCTGATGTGGTATGCGGTCACTGTCCCCCTGACTTCCTGCTCCCGTGGCGTCTCCCAACTCACTCGAAGTGCAGATGAGGACACCGGAGAAACCTGGGGAGGGCTCATGTACTCCGGCACTGTGGGGGAGATGACACACAATTACACCATTATGATGAGCCATCACATGGCTGATATTCATCTCGTCATGATTCATATGCTGAAGGCAACACCATGAAAGGAGAGGCATATCTGCACACCTCAGTAATACTGCATTTCCATAAACATCGGCTGCTGAAGTTTGAACACAAACAATGACAAGGAAAGGTGTAGAATCTCCAGAGCCTTGTCAAGTCTATAACACACCTCAAATATGAAAATGAAATTGTGTATTTCCCTTTGAATATCAAATCAAAGCTAAAAGGTGACAGACATCGTCTGCTTTGCTATGATTCCAAGCCCCTAATTAAAAGATCTTGCCCACTGAGCATTTAACGGTGAAAAGTATGCTAGCGTCTCCAAACATGGCTCCATGTCGTGTATTTTGTCATAGCTGTCATGCAGGTATTGTGCAATATAATACTTAATGCAGAGGTACTGAAAATCAACTCTCAAGAATAATCTAGGACGATTATAACAATCGAAATAAGCTGAATATGATGGCTTTGTCTATATACTGTTGAATAGCATTTTGGCATGTATCAGCCAATCATGTGGCAGCAGAGCAATGCATAAAATATTGCTGATAGCGCTGAAGCGCTTGAGTTAATGTTCAAATCAAACATCAGAATGGAGAAAAAGTAATCTTAGAGTCTTCGACCATGGCATAGTTGTTGGTGCCAGGCGGGCTGGATTGAGTACATCAGAAACTGCTGATCTCCTGGAATTAGCCTCTCGCGTACACAGAATGGTGAGAGAAGTCAGAGGACAATGGGCAGACTGGTTCCAGCTGACAATAAGGCTATAGTAACTCAATAAAACCACTGTTTACAACCATGATACGCAGAAAAGCATCTCATGATGCACAACATGTCAAAACTTGAGGCAGAGGAGCCACATCAGAAGGCCACATCAGGTTCCACGTCTGTCAGCTAAGAGCAAGAATCTGAGGCTACAGTTGCCATGCGCTCACCTAAACTGGTCAAAATGACCAGATGATGTTTTTTCAATCTTCACTTATCCAGTTAAAGTAATGAAGGCTTTGTGACAATACAGCTCATGCTCGCGCAGTCCTTCTGCACACTAAGCTCATATCCTGTAGCAATCTGTAAAGTGTTAAAGGTGAAACATTTCATAATGAAGTAGGTTCCATGTATCCATTTTCCATTGCGCTATGCCAAGGAACCCGGGCACAACCTGGACGGGGCACAATAACACACACATTCGCACACTACGGACAATTTAGAAATGCCAATCAGTGCATGTCTTTGGACTGGGAGAGGAAACTGGAGTACCCGGAGGAAACCCCTGAAGCATGGGTTCACACACCGGGCGAAGGTGGGGTTCGAACCCCCAACCCCAAAGTGGGCAGTGGTGGCTTGGCGGTTAAGGCTCTGGCCCTTAACCCTGGCCCTTATCCCTCCCTGCTCCAGGGGTACTGTATCATGGCTGACCCTGCGCTCTGTCCCCAGCTTCCTGAAATGCTGGGGTATGCGAAGAAAAGAATTTCATTGTACATATGTATATGTGATCAATAAAGACTAATTATCATTAACCCTGGAGGTGCCCACTAAATTTTATTAGGATATTTATTAACATTGTTCATGTAAGGTCATTAAATGGTAATTAGAGTCTTGTTGTGTAGGATTGTGTCTGTGTGTGTGTTTGTCTAACCTCCCTCTGCAGTACAGGCAGTGCTCCACTCTGACGTAGTGCTTCCGGCCATGTTAACAGTGAGCACTCTGAAGCGATATGCAGTGAAGGGCTCCAGATCAGACACTACCACACTGCTCTCGGGCGGAGCCAGAGTGTTCTCACTGGCTGAGTCTGAAGCCTGCTGCGGGTCCAGCCAACCAGTGCTGAGGAAAATCCTATGTTCTGAGCCGGGATTGGTCACATTTCCAAGCGACTCATTGAGCACTTGCATAAAGAGCTCATACCTGATAATTATACCTAGAAAGAAGAAGAAAATAAAACCAGTGATGGATGTTTTCATCCTTCTAATGAAGGAAATCTCTACTCTAAATCTCTTATATATTAAAGTAAAAGGCCATATTCTTCCATAACAGAAACACTGCACACTATAATTAGAATTTTCTACAAAAGAAATAGGAGATTGTGATGTAAAGCCAGCCACTGACAACATGCAATTACATTTGCAGCTGAAAATGACAGAGAGAAGAAAATCAGATAGACACAATTAAAAAAGAGAGTAGAATTGTTACGAGAATTCTCCGAGGGTACTTTATAATGGCCCATGTTAATGAGTTAATTTGTGATAAACCATGATAACTGGCATTAAAAATCATTGATATACAGGAAGCTATTTTGCAGCACTTTCGCTGGTGTGAGGCACAATGCATAATTGTATGCAGCAATCAACCGCCTTAAAGTGTGACACGCAGCCCCATCGGTTTATACCACAGAACGAAGCACGGGCCTTAATCAAGCCTCTCGGTTGTAGATTAAAGTTCGCCAGGAATTAATTTTCAGCCGGGCAGAGATCAAATAGCATTTCTGTAATGGTGTTTCTCATTATTGTAATGATAGGGCTGAGGACTGCTAAAGGAGTGTGAGGTAGATGCAGTGGATTCTTAGAGCTGTACAGAATGTTATTGCAGTGACTCCCAAGAACACTCTGAAAAAGCATCACTGATTGGTATCTACACTTCAGTGTAAAGCTATGAAAAAATATCAACATGATGTCCTTAATAGGAAGTGATTAGCGGGCAGTGCTGGCTCAGTGGTTAAAGGCTCTGGGTTACTGATCGGAAGGTCAGGAGGTTCAAGCCCCAGCACTGTCAAGCTAGCACTGTTAGGCCCTTGGGCAAGGCCCTTAACCCTCAATTGGTCAGTGGTATAAGTGAGATAAATGTAAGTCGCTCTGGATAAGGGTGTCTTCCAAATGCCGTAAATGTAAATGTAGTTCCAGTAGTTTGATCTGTGGAGATGTCAAGTTATGAATCAGTTGTAAATTGTATTAAGATCTAATTATAAATCTACATCCGTCTTTATGCAATATCTTTGTGCATATCAACTTAGAACTGAACGTTCCTATACTCTCCTGCTTTACCGTTTGGCATGGCGGGCGGCTCCCAGTCTACTTGCAGCTGTGTAGGGGAAAGTGTGGTCACATGTGGTGCTGGCTGCTGCTGCGGAGAAACCTGTGCTGTAACCACAGTCACATTGGCAGTGCGAGCACAACCACCATTGGTGCAGGCCTGCAGGCTGAAGGTGTAACGGGTAAAGGGGTGCAGGGCATCCACTGTGACCTCAAACCCCAGGCCCTGGTAATGAAGGTTCTCCTCTCCACTATGGTCTTCCACTGAAATCAGAGTGTAG
This sequence comes from Noturus placidus, assembly GCA_022414735.1. NCBI lineage: Eukaryota > Metazoa > Chordata > Actinopteri > Siluriformes > Ictaluridae > Noturus > Noturus placidus. Next base: position 114,567 of record JAFFST010050971.1, on the reverse strand, counting down.
TGCTCCACGGGCCCCGGGGTGTTTACAGGCTCTGTCCAGTTGAATGAAATGCTGGTGGGGCTAGCCCGACCCACAACAGTCAGCTGCAATTCACTGAGATCAGGGACAGAGGACAGAGTACGTAGAGTGACGTTGGAGCTGCTGGTGTTGCCGTGAACATTGCTTGTGATGAGCTGGTAGGTGTAGAGGGTGTAGGGAGACAGAGCAGTATCTGTGAATTGCATCATTCCTATATAGAAGAGAAACATGGTGTGGATGTTGTTGAGTGTTTTTGAATATGTACACACATTTTATAACTTAGCTTTATCTGCCCCATCCCTACACACTTGTCTTACCAATCCCTGTGAGTACTTTCCATTGGCAAATTGTTAAAGCAGCTAATTAATGCCATGCCTTTTCCTTAACCTAACTCTAACCTTAAGCTGATCAACCAAAAGGAAACCAAAGTAGAAAAATTACTAAATAGAAAGAAAAACAGCTTGCCTTGTCTGGACCAGCTAAATGTTCAGACAAGTTAAAACTGTCATATTCCTACCTGTGTGGGAACAGGGGTAGGAATATGTTGTATTATGTACCTAATTAAATGCTTATTCAGTGCCTTGCAAAAGTATTCGGCCCCCTTGAACTGTTCGATCTTTTGGCACATTTCAGGCCTCAAACATAAAGATATAAAACTGTAATTTTTTGTGAAGAATCAACAACAGTTGGGACACAATCATGAAGTGAAACGAATTTTATTGGATATTTCAAACTTTTCAACAAATAAAAAACTGAAAAATTGGGCGTGTAATATTATTCAGCCCCTTTACTTTCAGTGCAGCAAACTCTCTTCGGAAGTTCAGTGAGGATCTCTGAATG